>OZ018323.1:88584311-88754311 GCA_963969495.1 Ceratothoa steindachneri | reverse complement strand
GAGTGTCATTTCTAATAAAAACTTCATTATAAACCATCAGAAAAAAAGTAAGTTGAGTCTTTGGTTAGCTACTCATAAACTCATTGCTTCTCCCTAAAGTTTCTGGATCCCGCAACATAGGATTATTGTTCATACTGTTGAAGAGTTTGCAAAGCTCACCATGGTATTGTAAAATTGTCTAGATTAGTTTTGAATTCGGACTCGTTCTCGTTGGTGCTGCTTTTGGAATGCGTTTTTTCATTATCTGATCAAGAAATTGGGTTCATTTTGTTGAGTGATGGAAAAATGAGGAAAGTGCCTCAGAGGTCTTGAAAAAGCTTGTCTATTCAGGTATGAATTTTGCGGACTGAGATAAAACAAGATTTAACTTATGAGCATAACAGTGAATAAATATACCTACTGGTGCCTTTTCTCTTACTTTATCTTACTTTATCTGTGCCATATTTATTCAAATTATTAAATATACACTCTGTTACACCTATAACAGTTGCATATGTCTTTAAGAATGTCAAATCATATAAAGACTTTGATATCAGGGTCCAACACGTAGCTCAATACTGTAGAACAATGAGCTGTACATGAAATATTTGTCATTTTATTCACTTTTATAGCAATAAATGAGGCTTGTGCGATTTTCTTTAATCTTACTTACTGCTTCAATCAAGTCATTTTGTATCTTATTAGAAAGGCCAGAAAAAATCTGATGAATTTTGTAAATGTTGTGCCGAATTTCATCAATTTGGCAGTATAGTTCAGTAACTCAACATAGTTTCCACGATTTAACGATTATTTTTAATTCATTATCTCCACGAAAAGCAAGTTCTTGTTTAATAAAAAAACAAGTAGCATAAATAATTTTTTAAATATATCTCTGTTTTCTTTAACTTTTTATGTTTTCCCTGATATTTGGCTTTCATAATTTGCTGCTGATCGTTCGTGTATACCTAAAGCATTGGGAAAATTATTTTAATCAATATATCTTTCTTTTACCCATACACTTTCACTAGATACAGAAAATAGCAAACATGGGAAACCAAAGAGTCTTTTAGTTGTAGTACAGCCACATAACCACTCTTTCTTGTTGTACCAAGCAGTTTTAAATGTTCTAATAATCTTCGTTCCTATCTGTTGTTTAGTTCTGCTTTTGGTCTACCATTTTGTATAAGTTTTTCTCTTCTTCATAAGCTAGTTTTGAAAATGTCTTAAGATATTCCCTATCCATTGCTTTGCTGGAAAGGAGACATAAATGTAAATGAATGAAAATAAGCTAAAACTAAAGAAGAAACACATAAGAAAATAAGCGAAATACAATCGCGCAACCTTATAAGACAGAAGATGCCAAGCGACTGAGATGAAGGCAGATTTACTTCTGCCTTCATAGCACGTAAATAAAACGGTGTTGAAGGTGAAAGGGCAGCATGTGGGCTCCACCACTACTATGCGGAGCTTACACAGTGAGATTGTAGGGCAGGATCGAATTATGCCTATTGCCTACTTAATCTGCAATAACATAAAATATTTGGCATTTTATGCCTAATAATGAGAGAAACCTTCATAATATTGTTGAATTAGGTGCATATGTTGCTACTGATTTATTTTTTATTTTATTCAGGGTAGGCACTGCCTAATGAAGAAGGAGAATAGGAGAAGCCATGAGTGGTACGAGGTTCTTTACTACAGACGTTTTGCTCCTCAAGAGCTTGCTCAGAGTCATTGTTTCTTGTCACTCTGAGGAAGCTGAGGAGCGAAGCGTCAGTACCTCTCATGGTTTCTCTAATTCTCCTTCTCCATATATATATATATATATATATATATATATATATATATATATATATATATATATACAAGAAAAACCACTTTTTGGAAATATAAAGTTTATTAAAACAGGACTAATTTCGATATGTAATTTCCCAAATCATCTCCAGCCATTTACTAAGAGAATTTGATAAAGAAAACTGAAATACTGGAATATATAATAAAAAGCAACTGATATTAATCTGGAAGCGTTAGCTTTAGGTGATTTACAATATCTTTTAAAATAAGATTTGATACATATGGACTAAATTTATGCTGCCATTCTAACAAATTGAAATTTGGAATTGCTTTAATTATTGAGGATTCAATAATATTCGTTTATTATAATCGTTACAATCGTAAATTATTTGGGCACTAGGGAAATATATTATATGATTGCCGTTTTTTTATCTGGTCAGAATTACTAGAGGCATTTCTTATTCTACACTAATATCCCTCCCTCCACTTGCTCATATGTGCGTATATTTAATGACTTTTTGGCCTATCCCACATAAAAGGAGAGGTAATTTGGGGCTTTACACGGGATTAAATAGACCTACATCCTTATTTTTCGATGTTGGATTAGTGAAACGGAAAGATTTTCTGACAGTTAAGGGATATTTGAAATTCTCAATTTGAGATATACAATGGAGTTTAGTCCTTTAAGCTAGGAGGAAAATGGTAGAGATAAGCAATTTTTTTTACATGTAAGATGGTTTGCTGAGAACGTTAAAATATTGCCCTATCTTTAGATATACTTTAATCTATACAATAGAGTGTATACTTTAACTCAATAAGCATGCATGTTATGAAGGTGATCTCATCTTGTAAAAAACAAGGTAACAAATTCGACAGGTTCTTATATACATAGATATTACAATTGCTGTTATATTTTAAGATTATGACTTGAAAAAAGTTTATATGGATTTAGAATTAGTAGGTTTTTAGTATACAGATTTTTTATTATTAATTCTTAAGACTTTTACATAAAAAAAAATAAGCAATTGTATATTTCAAATTCAACTTTGAATTTTGAGGCCTCACTTCCCCTGCAGCAGCAGGTGAAGTGAGGCCTAGTAAAAAGTACATCTCAGCCCCTACTAGCCCCCTATCCGTCGTAGTAGGAAGAAAGCTGGCTCCATCTACCAGAGTTGCCTTACGATCCAGTGTCAAAGTGGGAGACATCTGCCGCTGCAAACCACTGACACATATAAAAGGCACTCCGTGGTATACATGGTTTCCTGTAGCGACTGCCTTCAGGCCTACTTTGGTGAGACACTCAGTGAAATGGACACCAGAGTAAGGGAACACAAGCAGGACATTCGGGCACAGAGGTTCAGCAACCCTCTCACCGAACACTTACGAGATACTGACCACCGCATCAGCTGGAGGGAAACGAGAGCAGTGGCGTATGCATCCAACAAAAGGAGGAGAAAGGCATTTCAAGCGGAATTCATAGTCACGTCAGAATGTCTGAACACTAAACTCTGGCTTTTTCAACATAAGTCAGAACGTGGCCGAGCAAGTAGTCTTGCCCTTTCCTTTGCATGCTTTACCGTGAAATGGATGCATAGGAAAAACTTCGCGGCGCTGGACTACCCAGGACTCATCATCAAACTGACCAATCAGCGAAGAGCTCAAACGTTGGGCCGAGTAATGTTTAGTCATGTGCGTATATAGACCGGCGGTCCCACTCGTTATTCTTACGTGTATCCTCTATGCGCACGTAAGAAATCTGACTAGCCCAGTCTGTTTCGCCAGGGAGGTCAACACTATGCTGAAGAACAATGGACTCGCAGAAATGTGGTTTCCGGAGAACCCCCCCTTCAGGGGATGTCCTCCAAGTTTAAATTGGAAATCAAAAAGAGGCGCCCGCGACACCCTTCCCACGGGAGACCGAGGAGAGAGAGGGTAACGCCAGAGAGTTAAAAAATAAGCCCACCCCACAGAGGTCCCCTAGCTGCAATAAAGAAGAGGGAAGAGAGTGTGAAGAGAGCAGCCAGACGTCTCAAGCAGGCGGAAGGAAATCTCCTAAGCTCGGCCTCGTCATCCGAGGACACACGGGAGATCTCTCAACCCACTAAGAACAGGAGCAGGAGTAGGAATTTGAGGAAAGTTAGGGAATTTGATGGAGAAGACCTCAACCTCAAATTCTTCAGAACATAAGACACTTCTTTTCCGAAAAGCCCCAAGGTGGGGAAAATCATTGAAAGAATAAGTACAGGACTATTAAAATTGTCCTATGATTCCCCAGACCGTGAAGCGCTGGTAGTAGCGGCGCTGATGGAGGCCAGAATAAAAATATATAGGGACTCCTGCCTCGCCGTAAGCGAAGCAGAGTTCAAAAGAATTCGGAACGGGAGAATTACACACACCGAAAACCACTAATCGAGACAAAACCAACACCAACAACACTAAAGATATTAACAATTAACGTTAACGGATGGGTAGGGAAACACATTCCTTACGGAAACATTTTTCGTAAAGTGGATCCCGACCTAATCCTCATCACAGAACATGGCGTTAACACAAACGTCAACAACACAAAAATACCCAATTACACAATCATCAGCAAAAACCACACACAAGAACGGTATGATAGCGCTGCCATCGCAATCCGGAACAACCTTACATATAAAACACTTCCAGGCCTAGATGAATCATTCGTCGCAGTAGCAATACCTACCCTAGTTTGGAGACCTGACCGTAACGGCGGCCTATCAACCACCGTGACGCGATTACCTGCCGATCCGTAATTTTTACAACCTCTTCTGGCGGGGGAAATTGACATTGCTTGGCGGTGATCTTAATGACAGATGCCGGGCATCAGGCTACGGAAGCACCGATCAAAGGGGAAGAAACCTGGAGATGCTACTTGTAAGAGACAGACTCCAGAGTGACGGGCCAGATTTCCCGACCTTCATAACACAACGTTCAGCAACAAAGCCGGACATTGTGTTGACATCTAAAAACTTCCCCTTCAACATTGTCAATGAGCCCGGGCCAGTGGTTTCGAGCGACCACATCCCGATTCTTACTACCATCTCGCTAGCGCCAATACTCAAGGAAAAGTTACGCGAAAGCTGACTGGGAGCTATACAGAGAAATACTCAGTACATACCCACCAACTGATCTGGGAGACGCTAATCTCGAAGAAATTGATGAGGAGATCAACAAGATCACCAATCTCCTCATTCAAGCCGACGAGAGATGTGTTCCCAGAATCTCCTATAAAAGGCTCCCACAACCTGAAAGGACGGACGAGATGAGAGAAATCGCCCGAGAACATAGAACAATCTATGATGAGATCGGCAGGACAGGTACCAATAGGGAAAGGACGGCCAGTATGAGACATCTAAGCATGGAAATGAAAAACATCATATTAGAAAAACAAACAATGATATGGAATGACATCATTGGGAGGCTGGACAGGGAGAGTGATCCCGTAAAATTCTGGAATAACATCCGGAGAATTAGGGGATTACCTCCCAGACCCAGAACCCAAATCAAGGAAGGAGACGACATCATAGAGGACCTAGAGTCTCTCGAGAGAAGATTTAGATCGCATTGGCAAACGATTTTCGCTATATCACCGGTGGAGAACGAAGACTTCGACCAGGACTTCGAAGAACAACTGCTCGACGACCTCAGCACAATGATACATAGAACCCATCCCCATCCGCAAGTATCACAGGAAAGAGTGATGGCTGACCACGGAAGCCCGATAACTGTAGAAGAGACCTTGAACACCATAAGGTCCTTCAAGCAGAGGGCTCCAGGCTGGTCTGAGATTACGAAAAATAACCTCGTAAATGCCCCAAGGCAAATTATTCAGGGATTGGCAAACACGATGAATGCCTCCCTGAATACAGGCTACTTCCCGGATGGATACAAAATGGCCAAAATCATCTTTATCCCAAAGGGAAACAAGCCCCCAGACCAGGTGGCAAGCTATCGCCTCATCTCTCTTCTTGAGATGCAGGGTAAAATCTTTTAAAAGATTTTAGCTAACAGGCCACAAGCTCAACTGAGCAAGTTAGGAGCGCACAACCCACAACAACACGGATTCCGCTAAAAAAGGGGCACAGACACCGCCCTGGCACTCCTAACTGAGAAAGTAGCATACACCCAAGCGAACAGGTTCTATGTAGACATTGTGTTGAGGGACGTGCAAAAGGCCTTCGATAAAGTCTGGCTGGAAGGACTTCAATACAAGATCCTGAACCCCCAACTAGACCCAATCCTGGAAAAGATACTCTGTGACTTCATCATGGAGTGAAGGGCGTGTCTCATGATTGAAGGGCACAGAGGCCCCGAATTCGAATTAAAGTCGGGCGTCCCTCAGGGAAGCTGCCTGAGTCATCTGCTTTACTTGGTTTTCACCATTGACCTCCCAACTCCGGTGCACAGGGACACGATGTATCTGCAATACGCAGATTACGCCACACAAATTGTCCCGTGCCCGGAGAGGAAAGCAAGGGCGCAGGCCGCCCGCACTATAGCGGAATTCAACAACATCAGCCGATTCGAGAGACGATGGAAAATCAGGACCAACAGGGACAAGTTAAAAATTGTCCCGTTGAACCGCGAGTTGACATGGCCCATCATCATAGATGGGAGGAGGTACGGCTACTTCACCGAAAGCACCGTCCTGGGCCTCAAAATCACCGACCATGGATACTCGAGACACCACACGGAGAGGCGGAACCTGGCGAAGAGAGAAATCTCCAAGCACTACAGGTTTAGAGATCTTAGCTCGGCTAACGTCAAAAAATTATATATGATGTATGTCCGGGCTATGCTGATCTACCCCACAGTGGTGTCCCAAGCGGCTAATAAAACCTCGATGAAAAGGCTCCAACGTATCCAGAACACTGCCTCTCTGCTTATCAACATAGTAAGAAGGCGTGACCGAGTCAGGCAAAGCGTCCTGCATCGGAGGAAATGCTTGGAGCCCATCAATGTCGTCACCCAGAAACTGGGCAAGAAGATCTGGTCCACTCTAACGGACGATGTCATTCCAGAACTCCAGGGAGCAGGCGGCAGGTTGAATATACCTGCGTGGCTACGGGTGAAAGCCTCACGCAGAAGCCGGTTCTCGAGCACAAAACTGTGTACACGTAACAATATCACTCCAATATACACATAAAAGCGTCACAACACATCACATCTAGTCCCATACGTTTACACACGAAAAATGAGACAACAGACAACACTAAAATAGCATTGTCGGCAAAAAAGCTATTAAAGGCTGGAATGCTACAAACAACATTATTACACTAAAAGTAAAAAGACAGAGAAGAAGAAACAAAAGACAATAAGAATAACACTACGAACACATGAAGATAATAAACACACAAAATAACAACGCAAATAAAGGAAAAAAGAAACCATAAAAATAAAGTGATGCCCTCCCTACTAGGGCAAATCCCCCCCCCCCCCATCTTTAGTTTTTTCACCCACTATATCTTCCACTATACCATCTCTCTTCGAAATTGAGTACATCATCATCATCTTGTGTACGACGGATCGGAATTCTTGGCAGAACTACTTCGCAGCACGCATCTCCTGGCTTGATAAAGGAGGAAAAGATTTGGGGAATTTTTGCCCACGCCTCCGAAAATCTGAGTTCTAATTTTAGAACCAGATTTTAAAAAAGAGAATATACTGTAGGTGTCTCACTCATCTTCATCATCACTCACTACTAATCCATCTTCCTTTTACAGCGGCCCCACTTAAGCAGATGACTGCTTAAGTCCCTGGCCCACCCTCCTGCGTGAACCGCCGTCAGATGTGAAGTGAGATTGCCATTCATGTTTCGTCCTAACTATGCCAGGCAGTTGCTTGGCCATAATTGGGGGCATTGGAGGAAGCTGGTTTGAAGATGAGCCCACAGTAGAGAACAATGTCAAAAACATTCCGGACAAGGGACGGACCGCAACCTTCGGTGCCAATTACGGCGAAGGGCCCTTCCAGGACCATAGAGGGACATACAACCGTCTCTATGGTATGTTGGGGAGCGGTCGCGATTCAAAACACTCGGGGGAGCGGCGTTGCCAATAAGTCCGCCATACAATCACACCCCTGAGAGGATCCCACCCGGATTCATCCCATCCATCATCATTTTCCATATGAAAGGCAATTCTCATTTTCATCCAGGCGGCCGTGAACGTGGGGGGGGGCCTCTCTTCTCCCTCAAGGTAAACCAAAACGTAAATATAACCATACATTCAATACACATACATACATAAACACGAAACATCATAAACACAAGAAGAAACAGAAAAACAAAGAAGATCTGCACCCACCCGGACAGAGGGGCTGCAGAAGTACAAAAATGGCGGCCCACCCAGCCACAAGAGTCCCGTTAAGGGTTATAAGTGGGCACCCCAAACCGGACCGTAGCACGGTGTTTGCCACGGTCTTTGAGAAGCTGAGCGTGGGCATCCCGAGGCTGATAGACACCCCAGTTGGCTATTCAGCAGTCTGCGAGAAAGAGGCAGACGTGGAAATGCTCACGACGGAAGAAGGACAAAAGGTCCTAAACGAGATAGGCCTCCAAACTAGCACTCCCCTTCAGATCCAGGCTCATCGCAGCGTGGTGTGCAGGCCACTAGATCCATGGATCGGGCAGCACACCAAGGATGAGATAAAAGAGGAGATAAATAAGAACCAAGCATGGGCTAACGTGGTGGAAGTGATAAAGTTCCACAATAAGCGGGACAACACCGAATACCAGCACGTATTTAAAATCATTTTTTGTGACACAAAGATGGCACAAATAGCAAAAGAAAGGGGGCTACTACTCTTCAACGCCAGGGTCTCTGCAGACCAAATTGAAAGAGAAGAGTTCACCCCCCGTTCTGATTTGCTTCAAGTGCTACAAAATGGAGCAGCACGCAACTAAAGATGGCAAAGATCAAGCTGTCACGTGCTCCAAATGCATCGGGAAAGGCCACGGTTGGCGTGAATGCAAGGCGACGACGGAGAGATGTCCAAACTGTGGACTTAGCCACGCGGCAATGGCCATGTCTTGCCCCCAAAAGAAGGAGATTATAAGAAAGAAAAGAACAGAAGAAACCACGAGAAGCTCCAACTCCTATGCTCAAATAGTAGCAAGGACTACTCTACTCATGGCCACGGGAAAGCAGCCGTCGAAGACTTATCTCAAACTTGAGAATGAGAATTCGACGAAGATACTCACGTGCATTCTATTCGCGCACGTGAATAATCTTACGAACCCGGGAACGTTCGCGAAGACCCTCAATCTCTTGCTGAAGAAGAATGGCATGGCTGAGATGTAGTTTCTGGACGACCCGCCATCGGGTGACGTGCTGCAGCTCCAATTCCAGGCAAAGGAGGCAACCGAGGCACCGGCGACTCCATTTCCACAAGAAAATGAAGCTAACAAACCAGCAAAGGAGGCAAAAACCACGACTGCAAAAGCCAACCCCACCAGGACTGACCCGAGGCTAGAGGCACAGAAGCGCTGAGAGAAGAGGGAGAGAAGGGCAGCCAGAAAAATAAAGGAAACCGAAGGCAACCTGACGAGCCAATCGTCTTAGGAGTCTGACGCTGAGGAGGTCGATGACAGGGCGACCAAAAGCCCCGTAAGCTCGAGAAGCAGGTCAAAAACCTTGAAGTGTACTTACAAGTACGACGGAAAGGAGATTGACCTCAAGATAATCTCGAGCGAGGTGAACCCTTCCTCACAGAAGCTCTTCCCTAAGGAGATATTTCAGGGTATTCACCACAAAACCTACAAATGAACCTACTCAGCAACGGATAAAGAGACAGACGTCGAAGAGGCAATGCTGGAGGGCGCCGTTAAATTACACAAAGACTCCTGCATCACCCTAAGTGATGCAAAATTCAAGAAAGTAAGAAACGGCAAAGTTAACAACACATAAAATACAACAAACTCCAGAACACAACTACAAGAAAACATGGAGAACAGAAACAACGCTCTAAAAATACTCACACTGAATGTGAATGGATGGAAGGGAAAATCTATTCTTTACGGGAACATCTTCCAGAAAAAAGACCCAGACATCATTCTCATATCAGAACACGGAATCAACACAAACACTGACACTATAAAAATACATAACTACATATTCATACAAAAAAAAAACACACACAAACAAGATTCGATGGCTGCGCCATCGCTATCAAGAAAAACTTAAAATTTAAAACGCTTCCGGACTTAGATGAATCATTCATGGCTGTCGAAATCCCAACTCTGGTTGGAGATCTAACGGTGGCCGCAGCCTACCAGGAGACAATACTTACCGATTAACAACTTTTATACCCTCTTCGGACACAAAAGGCTAGCATTGTTGGGCGGAGATCTAAACGCCTGTTGCCGTGCTTCCGGCTACAGGCGAGTCGATCCAAGGGGACGAAACCTGGAGCTACTACTTGATAGAAAAAAGCTCCAGAGCGTTGGACCAGACTTTCCAACTTTCCTAACATGGTGTACGGCGACAAAACCGGACATCGTGTTGGCAAGTCCAAAATTCCCCTTCAATATAGCCAATGCCCCAGGACCTGTGGTCCCGAGCGATCATATCCCGATTATCACCAACATTTCGCTTGCGCCTATGCTCAAGCCCGTCGCACTTAGGAAAATTTACGCGAAAGCTAACTGGGAGTTGTACCGAGAAATGCTCAGCACCTACCAACCAGCTGACCTGGGCGACGCTCCGCCCCATTTTGGGGCGGAGTGGTCAGGACAGATAGGAGGACCCTGATAGACATATTAGTTAGGTAGGGCAGTAAGGGTGAATCAAAGTCTATTTAGGTACTCGCCCCCGCGTTAAGGGGCTGGTAGGTTAAAGTAGCTTCTGCTGTTGGGGCCGTCACGGACGACCCTAACGGCGAGAATAGAGTACCGCTCCATGTCTTAGAGCGCTGCCAGAAGCCTTCGCGCGAGAAGGTCTTTGAAACCGTCTTCTTATCGCTTGGGATTGCTCTCTGCCAACTCAAGCACCAATATTATGGTTACTTGGCCTTTTGCGACACGAATCAAGACCTAGACAACCTTTTGAGTGCAAATTCAAGGGAGAAATTAGAAGAAATCGGCCTCACACCCCGAGTTCCCTCCTATGTATCAGCCAAGAGATCGATCGTTTGCAGACGTATCGACCCTTACGTTGGTACTCACTCAGCTGAAGAGATAAAACAAGAAGTGGAGGCAAAAAAAAGTTGGGCAAAGATCGATGACGCTATAAAATTTAAGAACCGCGAAGGAGAGGAACACTCCCATGTGTTTAAATTAATTTTTCAAACCATTGAGATGGCAACGAAGGCGGCGAAAATGGACTGCTCCTTTTCAATACAAAAATCTCCGCCAGCTGCATTGAGCGAAAGGTTTTCGTGCACGTGCAGATCAGCTTCTCCTGCTATGCCCTCGAAAAGCATCCCACTAAAGACTCTCAGGCTACAGTCAGGATCTGTTCTGAGTGCTCAGAATTTGGCCACACGTAGAGAGAGTGTACTAACTCCAATAAGAAATGTATCAATTGTTGTAATTCACATCGTACACTATCAATGGCTTGCCCAATAAAGAAGGCCTTGATAACAGACAAGAAGAGACCATGATCGAGGAGGGGAACCAAAGAAGGACTACTTCATATGCAGAGGCAAGGAAAGTTTCCGAGCAGAAAACCACGATTCAGATAGACCAGAACATGAGACCAGACCTTATTATGTGCATATTACACGCGCATTTCGTGAACATAACGAACCCTGGCAGTTCTGCAACTGAATTACAAAAGATGCTGTGCAGAATGGACTAAAACCAATGTGGTTCACGAATAACCCACCATCAGGAGAACTATTTCAAGCCAAATTATCGAATCTTAAGCAACCAGAGACAAGACCCCGCTCTGCTTCTCGCGATCCTTGCTTGCGCAAGAAAGAACGGGCCGTGAAAGAGGACTCCCAGATGAAAATCATTGACCAACTGAAAGAGACTCTGCCAGAAAACGATGAGGTTGTACCTGTGGCTTCGACATCTGCCTCCGTTGCACCAATTTATCGGACGACCCAAGATCTGTGCATGAAAATCTACGGCTCCCCACCTGCTCCCATTCCAAAGAAAGCTAATGTCAATGAGCTCATAGAATGAGTTTTTAAAGGCAAATATAAATAGGACTATGATGCCGACGTTACCGAAGAATCGCTCCTGGACGCCTTCAGAAAGGAAAAAGTAGAAATATGCCCCGGGTCCTGCTTTAACCTTAACCAGGAACAATACAGGAAGAAAAGATCTGGTAGGGTAAGATCACCAGCCAAAGAAAAAGGGACTAAAGTTAAGCATCCTAATATCAATTAACCATGGCTATCTCTACCAAAAGCATCAGGAACCTTAAGATTTTCTCGCTGAACGTTAACGGATGGAAGAACAAAAGCGGTGCATACAATGAAATGATCAGAAACGCTGATCCCGATATCGTGCTTATTTCTGAGCATGGATTAGATGATAGAATAGAACGTATAAAGATTTTTAACTATGAAGTTCTAATGGCTAGCCACTCAAAGGGAAGGTACGACGGGGCTGCAATTACAATCAGAAAAGGCATCAGATTTAAAGAAATACAGGACCTAGAGGAATCGTATTTGGCGGTAAAGATCCCTATGACATATGATGACCTGGTGGTTGCAGTCAGGTATCAACCGCCCAGGCGCCCGTATTTACCGATCACCAACTTTATGCGGCTGTTTAGGAGAGAGGCCTCAACGATACTTGTCGGAGATCTGAGTGCGCGGTGCAGGGAGGCAGGCTATACGAGGTCCTTTAATGGAGCTGGTAACTCACTGAGCCTCCTAATAGACAGAGGAGTTGTGCAAAGAGAAGGGCCAAACTTCTCCACATTCCATACAGCAAGATCGTCGACCACACCGGACATTGTGCTAACAAATCGTAATTTTTCTCTTAACCATGTTACTCTCCCGGGCCCTTTCATACCGTCAGATCATATAAGTATTATTACCCACGTCTCGACTTCTCCAATACAAGTGCAGATTCCCAAACGAAGATGCCTAGCAAGAGCTAACTGGGAATTATACCGTGAACACCTGCGCCAAGTGCATATCGAACATCTCGAGGGGGCAACCTTAGAAGAGATCGACGAGAAACTCGTTTTTCTTACCTCGAAAATCTTGGAAGCTGACCGCCTGGTTATCCCCTGGACGGAGCATAAAATTCTCCCTTCTCCAAGATGGGACGAAAATATACAGCATAAAATGGATCAGCTGGAGGCAGTCGTCTTCTTCATAGATATGCGTGGTAACACGGCACAACGGTACCAAGAGCTGCGCGAGTTGAGAAACGAGATCAGGCAGCTCATACTTTAGAAGATGAGAGGCCAGTGGGATGAAATCATAGCTAAAATCGACGAAGAAGGAGATCCCATTAGGTTTTGGTGTCAAATAAAGAAACTGAGAGGCACTCCTCCTAGAAACAACATCAGCATTAGAGTCAACGGCATAGAATATACTGAATATCATGATATTGAGAGAGAATTTAGACAATATTGGCAAAACCGCTTTCGCATTAGCGATGAGGACAATGAGTTATTAGATGAGAGGTATGAAGAAGATGTTCTACTTAGATTGCAGGACCTAGGTGCCGACCTCACTCCACATCACTTCGTGGACAGATCCCACGTTGCAAAAGATGAAGGTAGACCGTTTATGCATGAAGAATACGAGTGGGCCCTCAAAAGCTTTAAACAAAAAGCGCCAGGCATAACAGGCATCACTAAAATGCACATGCTGTATGCCCCCAATAACATCAACGAAGGTCTACTGGAGATATTTAATGCCTGCCTCAATGTTGGATATTTCCCGGAGCAATTCAAAAAAGCCCGTATGATCTTTATTTCGAAACCTGGCAAACCGAAGAAGGAAATCAGCAGCTATAGGACCATCTCCTTGTTGGAGTTTATGGGCAAATTACTCGAAAAACTTCTCAACACCAGACTAAGGAGCTTCCTGCAAACCCATAACTTATACAACTCTCAACAACATGGGTTTAAGAGGAAATTAATTACGGAGAGAATAGCGATTGGAAAAGCGATGAATGGTAATGTCGATGTCGTACTTCGCGACGTGGCCTCGGCATTCGACAAGGTATGGCTACCGGGTCTTAAAGGCAAACTGAGTGAACTAGCCATGGATGGAAACTTAACCAGGATTTTAGGCGACTATCTGGAGGAAAGAGAAGCAGTGATGAAGATAAATGGTACAGAAGGGATATCTTTTAGTCTCGAGGCTGGGGTACCTTAAGGGGGCTGCCTCAGTCCCACCCTGTATTCAGTGTATACTGGGGATTTACCGCATCCTGTTCAAGACCTAACCCAGTACGTACAACTAGCAGATGATATCACTCAAATCCTTACCAGCGTTTACAAAAATCCTAATGATATCGCCAACAGGACAGGGAGGGAAATTGTTAATGTTAACAACTTCGAAAGAACAAATAAGATAAAAACAAATGTCCAAAAGTTCAGAGTGATACCAGTTGGCCGTCGAAAAACATCCGACGTGCTAGTGCAGGATGAGCTCTATGAGTACTCAAGAAAAGGCCGAGTTCTAGGCTTGGAAGTAACATCGAATGGGTACAGGACCCATTACCTACAAAAGATCGCCGTTGCTGCTAAAACGTTACAGTCTCTCTATCACTTTAGACATCACTCGGCAAGCAACAAAAGGAAACTCTATATGTTGTTGGTGAGACCACTTCTCTTGTACCCGGCTATACCCCTTAATACCCTGAGCAAAACAGTTATTAAGAAAGCTCAAAATATCCAAAATAAGGCACTAAGATTTATTACCAACGTGTCACTGCTTGACTAAATTCCTACTAGATTACCACATGAAGCGACGGACATCAAGCCATTAAACATTACCCTAAATAGACGAGCACAAAACATTTGGCAGAAAGTCTATGATAATATGCCAGAAGAGGTGCTGAACCCGATTAGACTACCTGATTTAGACATGCAGAACCTAAGGTTCAGGCAAGCTTTTAAAAGCAGCAAAATAATAGCTCGACAAGTAATCCAACCGATTTATTGAGAAACTACCAGAAGACTAATCCTATTTCAATTCACATTGACAATTCACTATTAAACGGTGGATAAAGAAAACCAAACTGATTTATTTCACGTAAATCATGATAACAAATTGATCATAAATGATCCTAAGTGGACAGTTAAATAAGAGGAATAAATAAAATAAACATAAGTATAATATTAACTAAAAGATCCGAAGTGGACAACATAATTAAATTAAAAAAATAAATAAATAAATAAATAAATAAAATAAAAGATCCAAAGTGGACAATACATAGGTAAATATAACAAAATAACAATAAATGAATAAATATAACAAAAGATCCGAAGCGGACACATTAATATAAGTAAAGTCAACCAACCATCAAGAGGCCTACAAGAATTCAAAGGCTTGAATGCTGCAATAAGAAACTAGTGATAATAACTACAGCTAATAAAGATATAAACGACTGAGGTAGCCAGACAACCTGGCACAACTACTCTCTCTCTATTATACACCTTTTCTACCTATTCTCTCTATTCTTACACATTTTCTACCTTTTTTCATCGTAGATCGTTGATCTGGAGGAACGATCTCTGATCCCAACCCACCAACATGGGTTCAGAAAAAATAAAAGCACTGAGAAAGCGTTAGCAATGTTAATGGAAATCGTAGCTAGAGCAAAGTTTGACAAACATTATACAGGCCTAGTCCTTAGAGACGTGTCAAAAGCTTTTGACAAAATATGGAAAGACGGCTTAAAATTCAAGATCAAAAGAATAGGAGTCCCCTCACCACTAAGAAAGTGCTGGTGCGACTACATCACAGATAGGTCAGTCTACATATCAATAGAAGGCTTTGATGGGCCGTACTTCGAAGTCCTACAGGAGGTCCCTCAAGAGGGATGTATAAGCCCGACACTCTACAGTGTATACACAATGGCATCAAAATCAACCAGCAAGGCTACGTCAAACACGTAAAGGAACGGATAGGAATAGCTAAAGCAAATTTAACCAAATTATATCCTGCTGTTCCACTGAACAGACTCCATAAATCGAACACACTTAAACTTTAGACTTCAAAATGCAGTAGTATATATTATCTCAAACACGAGAAGAAGAGAATACAAAAGACAAAGTGACCTGCACCACGACATCGATCTGATACCAATATATGTCTTTTCACAGGAGTGGATGTAAATTATGGGAAAAGTTAAATGATATATTCACCAACGATGAAAAAAGAACCATGGACATCCCGCACAACTACAGGGAAAACAATAGAGGTAAATTAGGAAGCGGAAAACCTATCTCAAGAGAGAACCAGCCCCCAATATATAGTAAGTGAGATTACAAAATGATTGCACACATTGAAATAAAAAAATCTGTCTCAGACATTGAAAAAATAAAATTGAAAAAAAAAAACAAATAGAGGCGCGAAAACCTCCTTTATACGAAGAATATAACGTGAGGAATAATAACTAGGAAAAATAAAATGGAAATGGCTGGTCACCCAGCAAACTACATTAACTCAGACTCATTCTTTTTCACCACTTTACCCTAAAATCTACTGTTCACTCTACTCTTACTCTGACACTTTTAGCTTCTAGCTTTTTCCAGACTTAAGACATTTCTTGTTATGAAGGCAGCTGTCTGAGTCTATTGTTGTACCTCGTGTACACAATAGACCTATCTGCTCCAGTGAGGGACGATTCAATGTATCTGCAATTCGCAGATTACATCACACAATTGTTCCACTCCCATCAGGAACGCTGAAGATCAAGCAAGAGCGATAGCTGCCGAAATTAATAACATAAACCGTTATGAAAAAGTGGAAAATCAAGACGAATCGTAAGAAATACCGATGAACAGTCGGAAAATAGACGACGTCTTCCTTAAGGATGAAATTTATGCGTACTCTAACAAGGGAAAGGTCCTGGGCTTACGTCTTTCCAAAAGACGGTACAAGGCCCACATAAACAACAAATTCTTCCTAGCTAAAAGAGAACTGAAAAAACTGTATCGTTTCCGAACCCTCAACGTGCCAAATAAGAGAAAACTCTACACGGCCTTGGTAGGCCCCGTCCTGGTGTACCCGGCCGTGAACACGCAGATGACAAGCTGAAACCTCTCACAGGACGATGCAGAGGGTACAGAATCAAGCCACACTGTTTATAACTGGCACGAAAAGGATCGACCGTATTCGACAATCGGTTCTACACGATAGAACCGGACTCAAACCGATCGATAGGGAGATCCAGAGACTAGGCAGAAAGATATGGGACAAAGTAGAAGAAGAAACACTCCCAACAATCAACAATAACCTAGACATACGTAAATTGAGACAACACACAGTAGAAAGAACAGCTCTATTTCCCAGAGGAAGAAACTGTGCAAGAGAAAATATAAAACCTATTTACACCTAACAATGATACGAAAATTGAAACAAGACTAAGAAAAACAGTAAAAAGTCAATAAACTTTAATAAAAAAGAGGCGAGGTGCCCAAATCAAACTTTAAATAAAACAAAAAGAGGAGAAAAAACAATAAAAAGTATAAAGAAGCAAAATACCCAAGCTAAAATCAAATTAAAATAAACAGAAGAGAAGAATAAATAATCAACAAAGTTAACTAAAATAATAAATAAGATAGTCTAACAGCAATAATAAAAAACGCAAACAAAAAGAGGCGAAGTGCCCAAACGAAGATTTGAAATAAAAATAAGAAATGAATAATTAAATAACAAAGTCAACGAAAATTAAAAGAGAAAGATAAATTAACTAACAACAAGCATAGATAAAAAAAGAGGCAAAGTGCTCAAGATAAAATTTAAGTAGAAAGAAAGTAAAGCATAAATACATAAATAACAAAGTTAAAAAGTACAAATATAAGAGGCAAAAATGCCAATATAAAATGAGAAAAGAATAGTTAGCAATAAAACTACTTGAAAAGCTTGAAATCTACGACGGAGGAACCGACTAAAAACAAAAGTTATAAAACAATGTAAGAACCTGACCATCTTGGTCAGCAATGTTATTGACGGAGGATAAAGAAAATTTAGCAAACAATAAGAACAAAGTATGCTAGTGATGCCCTCAACACTAGAGCAAACTAGTAAACCATTTCAAACCTATGGAAACCTACCACACATTTCATCACTTTGTGTAACTTGAACTTGAACTTGAGTGCTCACATTGCAAGACTTCATTTGCACTTGCAAATGCAAAGTCCTATTTAACCCATCTTCGGAACGCTCCACTAAGATCCAGCCGAGACCGTCTGGTCTTTCGCACGGCCATCCACGCGCACAGGCAAGCGAGGAAGAGCGCGCCTACGAGTATTTGCCCGTTTCTATCATGGTAGCGCATCTCTGGTTCTGATAACCTTTCTGCCAATTAAGGTTTGTAGAAGTCGCCTGTCTCTGACGTGCCAAACCCCGGAAGGATGCAGCGCAGGGGGCTCGAAGAAGGGGGCCCCACTCTGAGGCGGAGTGGTCAGTGCAGGTAGGAGGACGATACTAGATATTTATTTAGGTAGGGCAGAAAGGGTGAACCAGATTATATTTAGGTACACGGCCCAGCAATAAGGGCCTGTTAGGTTCAAAAGAAGATTCCCGGCGGTTGAGGCCGTCATGGACGACCTCAACGGCGAGTAGCAGATCCAGCTCCAGGTCAAGGAGCGGCGTAAGAAACCTACGAGTGAAAAAGTGTTCGAAACTGTTTACTCAAAGCTGGGAATCGCTCTCTGCAGACTCAAGGACCAGACTGACGGCTAAATGGCTTTTTGCCACTCGAACCAGGACCTAGAAAACTTACTAATTGAAAAGTCGAGAGAAAAACTGAATAAGATCTACCTTATACCACGAGTTCCTCCGCATGTATCAACCAAATGATCAATTATATTTCGGCGTATCGACCCCTAGGTTGGTACCCACTCTGCTGAGGATATAAAAAAGAATTTGAGGAAAAACAGACTTGGGAAAAGATCGATGAGGCATGTAAGTTTAAAAATCGCGAAGGTGAAGAACACACGCATGTGTTCAAAGTATTATTTCAGACGACTGAGATGGCCGCAAAGCAGCAAAAATCTCCGCCAGCTGCATCGAACGAGAAGTGTTCGTACTATTACATATTTGTTTCTCCTGCTATGCCATGCAGAAACACGCCACCAAAGACTACCAAGTTTAAGGAAAGGTATGTTTCGAGTGCTCGGAATCCGACCACACCTGGAGGGATTGTACGAACCCAAATAAGAAAAAGAATAGCGATCACTACGTATGCTCAGGCGAAGAAAAGATCCGAGCTGGAGAAAACCATGCTATAGATCGACCCAAACATGAGGCAAGATCTTATAATGTGCATCTTACACGCCCATTTCACAAACATCACGAAATCGGGAAGTGATGCTACAGAACTGAATAAGATGTCGGTGCATAATTGTCTTAAACAGATGTGGTTCACTGATAATCCACCGTCAGGGACTTATTCCATACCCAACTGAAAATTATACAGTAAACCGCTCCGAGGTCTCGTTCTGCTTCCTGCGACCCACGCCTAAGCAAAAACAACATGCCGAAAACAAGGATTCTCAAATGGAAACGAGCGATTTGCCAGGAAAAGAGACTGTGCCCAGGAACATTGAAATCGAATCAGCTCCAATGGCAACTGTCACGCCCACCATGCCTTACCAAACTACTTTGGACCTATGCATGAAAATCAATGGCTCTCCATCCGCACCAATGCCCCTAAAATCCAAGGTCTTAGATTTGATTGAAGGAATCATTAAGGGCAAATGAAAATGTGACCTTGATGTTGACATCATGGAGGAAGATTTACTGCAGGCCTTAAAACGAGGAAAAATCCAAATCTGCTCCGAATCCCTGAATCATGGGAAGGGTAAGGTCGCCGAGCAGGGAAAGAGGAGCCAAAGTAAAAAAACCTAACAACAACTAATCATGGCTACCTGTACTAAATACGTCAATAATGGTTGGCACGCCAAAAGTAGAATGTATATTCAAATTCTTAGATCCGCTGATCCCGACATCGTTCAAATATCTTAGCATGGATAAAATGACGAAAACGAGTATATAAAAATCTATAATTATGAACTGCTGATGGCCAGCCACTCGAAAGAGAGGTATAATGGAGTAGCGATTGCTCTCATAAAAGGGATTAAATTGAAGGAGATACAGGATTTGGAAGAATCGTACCTAGCAATAAAGTTCGCCATGGCATACGAAGACCTGGTGGTTGCGGTCGGGTACCAACTACCCAGGCGCTCATATCTCCCAATCCTTAACTTACTGCGACTCTTCAGGAGAGAAACTCAACGATCATAATCAGAGACTTAAATGCCCGCTGTAGGGAAGCCGGCTACACGAGAAATTTAAACGGAGCTGGCAAATCGCTGAGCCTTTTGATTAAGAGAGGCATAGCACAGAAAGAAGGACCTGACTTCGCCATTTTCACATGCAAAGATTGTCAACCACACCGGACATAGTATTAACGAATCGAAACTTCTCTCTGAATCATATGACTCTTCCTGGTCCTTTCTCCCCCATCAGATCATATTAGTATGATCACCCACATTTCCACCTTCCTGATCCAAGTTCAAGTTCCTACATGTAGATGCCTGGCGAGAACCAACTGGGAGACATACCGTGATCATTTACAACATGTGCGGGTTGGACAACTATAAGGTGCTTCACTAGAAGAAATCGATGTAAAGCTCTACCATCTCAGCTCAAAGATCTTGGAGGCTGACCGCTTAGCTGTCCCTTGAACGGAGCACAAAATACTACCGGCTCCAAGGTGGGACCTTAACATATGGGAAAAGATTGATCAGCTGGAAGCAACTATCTTCTTTATAAACATGTACGGGATCACGGCACATCGGTACCAGGAACTACGAGATCTAAAGAATGAAATTAAACATCTCATAATGGAGAATTCAAGAGATCAGTGGGAGGAAATGATTGCTAACATTCACGCAGAAGGGGACCCTAGAAAATTCTTGAGTCAAATAAAAAGATTGTGAGACACTCCCCCCAAGAGTCGCGTCAATATAAAAGTAAATGGCGTGGAATACACGGAAGACCAAGACATCGAGCGGGAACTCGGAAGGTACTGGCAAAAACGTTTCCACATTAGCGACAAAGAAAACGAATTATTTGATGATAGGTACGAGGAACAAGTTCTTCTTAGGCTCCAGGAAGTGGGAGCTGACATAACGCCACATCACTTCGTGGACGGGACACATCTCGCACGAGAAGAAGGTAGACCTTTTTCGCACAAAGAATATGCAGTATCCCTCAAACCTCAAAAGTTTTAAGCAAAAAGCATCAGGGATAACTGGCATCACAAAAATGCATTTGCTCAACGCCCCTGATAACATCAACGAGTCTCTACTCTAGGTATTTAACGCCTGCCTCAACGTTAGCTACTTTTCGGACCAATTTAAAAGAGCCCGTATGATCTTTATACCAAAGCCTGGCAAGCCTAAAAAAGAGATGAGCATCTATAGACCCATCTCTTTGCTGTAGTTCTTGGGTAAACTACCAGAAAAACTTCTTTATAACAGACTAAGATCCTTTCTAGTAATCCGCAATCAAAACAATATCCAACAATATGGCTTTCAGAAGAAACTCGGTACAGAAACGGCTTTGGACTTGATCACGGAAAGAATAGTTATCAGGAAAGCCAGAAATGGCAATGTCGACATTGTGCTACGAGACCTCTCCTCTGCTTTCGACAAGGTGTGGCTATCGGCAATGAAGATTATGATCAACGAGCTAGCTATGGAGGCAGTCGTAAGAGTAAAAGGCATAGAGAGGGAAGCATTCAGCCTAGAAACTGGAGTGCCACAATGAGGTTGTCTCATCCCCACACTGTATGCGGTGTATACTGGCCACCTGCCCTACCCCGACCAAGACCTCGTCCAGTACGTCCAGCTGGCAAATGATATAACACAGGTTATAACCAGCATTTATAAAAACACTGTTGATGTTCCAAATAGGACGATCATGAAAATTGAAGATATTAAAACTAAGAAAGAATGAACAAGATCAAAAACAATGTTCAGAAATTCAAAATAATTCCTATAGCGGACGTACTTGCGCCAGACAAATTTTACGAATACTCCAGGAAAGGCCGGGTACTTTGCCTGAGATTAACCTTGGATGGGTACAACACCCATTACAAAGGAAAGAAAGCCGCTGCTATGAGATCACTAGGGGCTCTCTACCGATTTAAACATCTTTCAACAAGCAACAAGAGGAAACTCTGTATGTCATTAGTAGCCAATCCTTCTATATCCCGCCGTCCCCATCGATACCCTGAGCAAAACTGCTATCAAGAAAGCGCATGTAGTTCAAAACGAGGCATTAAGGTTCATCACCAACATTACGCTGTGGAACCACATTCCCTCAGAAGTATTATATGAATTAACAAATATAGAATCCCTAAATGTTACCCTAAGTAGACGGGCACAAAACATTTGGCAGAAGGTTTACCAAACCATACCAGAAGAGGTGCTGCACCCTATACGACTATCAAACGAGAAACTACATAATTTAAGATTCAAACGAGCATTTAGAACCAGTCAACTACTATCCCGACTAGAAACTCACCCAATTTATTAACAGTTATCAGAAGAATAAACGGCATATAAACCAAACTTAAAACAAGCTAAGAATTAAAGATCCGAAAGGTCCAAAATGAAAGGCCCAAGATGATTAAACTTTGCTAAAATTGAATAAATAAACAAAAATAAAAGATCAGAAGTGGAAAAACTAATGTTAAGGAGTAATTATTAAGAACAAATAAATAAAGTTACAAATAATAAAATAAAAACCGGACTAAAAGTGAAGATTGGAAGACAACAAAGACTCAAAGTGCAATGTCAAGTCTAGTAACATCTCCAGGAGAACTCACTACAAATGCAAAGGCTTGAATGCTGAATAAACAAACATTAAAAACAGCTTAGATCAAATAAGCAAACAGCGAGGTAGCTAGACAACCTGGCACACTTATTATCCCAATAAATAAACACCTTTTCTATACTCTATCTTCTATCCTCTACTTTCTATCTTTTACGATCGTTGATTTCTTGTCATTGTTTTTTGCCACTCTGAGGAAGTTCCTATTTTATTCTCCCTCTCCATATATATATATATATATTCGGCCGCTACAACAGTCTTAAATGCTATAATTCTCCCATTGTATTACTCTCGGTAACTTTGTTTTTCTTATTTTACAGTGATTCAAAGCTATACCTTTACCCATCCTATTGTTTTTGAGAAGTGTTTTTAATGCGGGACCTACAAACCGTACAGTCAAAATAGATCAGAATACCTTTATTTCTTTGATATCTTCTACGTCATTAGCCAGAGAAATTCCAATGTCTGCAAAATTGATGTAGGCCTGTAGCTATAAACAACGTATGGGAAAATGTTTTGCAAATTTGGATGAATAAAACGAAATTTAAGATCAGAAAATTAAATTACTAGAAATATTGGTGTGCAAAATGATCAGAACTTAGGTTTCCTGTGAAGAGCTCCGGCATTGTTTGCATAAGAACTAACTTCAGTTTTCGCCAACTATGACCAGTTGTTATCGAAAGTAAACATACTTAAGAAATCTGTTTTGCCTCTCTTTGGCCGCCAGTTGATCGAACAGCTGCGCCACCATTATAGTCTTTCAATTGGAGAGCCATTATAGAGAATATCAAGCGCTCCAAATGTTTTGGTCATAATATTCTGTCAAGTTATGACAAAATATGTTTAAGTAAGGCTAGTAAATCGAACACTAGGTCAAGGTAGATGTCAACAAGAGGGAGAGTCCTTTCAATGACCTGCGGCGAATGTGATAAGATTATAAATGGTTATTGCATTTATGGTTTCCAATGGTTCAAACAACTTACAATTGCTTCTAAATGGCTACATGATGGTTCTGCCACTAGATAGCGCCAGACAGCACCAAATCAAATGACTTTGTAATCTTCAGGGTAAATAACCATATGTCCTATGGTCATATGGATCATTTCATGGCTCTAAATGGGTACAATTGAACTTTACTCATTTTGAAAAAAAAGCTAAGCCTACACCTGGTACTTCGCTGCAGGTAAAACCTGAAGACCAAGCCATTGCTCAAATTGTGGAGAAAGACCGTTTTAAGACGGCTGCAGCAGTTTCTGAGAGATTAGGGGGATTGTGACCATCGAAATCTTCAAGCAGTCATTGTCACGCCAGCTGGAGGAAGACAATATTTGCGCTCATACACTTGCGGTAAAGCCATTGAAGAGTCCTACGAACAAGAGGAAATGTCCTTCCAATGACCTGCGGCATTTTGTGATAAGATGATAAATGAAATGATTATTGCATAGATGGTTCCCCATGGTTCAATTCACTTACAAATGCTTTGGAATCACTAAATGGCTAAATGAGGCTTCTGCCACTAGATAGCGCCACCCAGCGCCAAATCGGATGGCAGATTTGACATCTCCAGGGTGAATAACCATATGCCCCATGATAATATAGGTCATTTCATGACTCTAAATGGGGACAATTAAATTTTACTCCTTTTGAAAAAAAGCGACGCCTAGACCTGGCGCTTCGCCGCAGGTAAAAAGAAGGATCGTCTTACATTCGCCATTGGGAAAAATTCATGAACGCGGGCCAATGGAATGAAGTCGGCCTCAATGACAAATCTAAGCAAACTGCCCCCCAAAAGTGAAAATATTTTCCACTGATAATTTAATCGTTATAGTGCAAGAGAAATTCGTTTCCATGGTCATTCATATCAGAATTAGCACTTTTATTTTTCATAAATTGCTTATCAGTTGATAAATTTCCTTTTATTCATCCAAATTTATATAACCTTTACCCATACGCATTGTATCATTGCAATTTTTGAAAACTTTGATTATCCCTGGCCAAATTTATGGATGATTGATTTATGATAGAAATACTGGCGTTCTGATATTTCTACACGCTACTATAAATTAAAAGCGGCTGCGTAGCTTTAAATAAGGACCGGTGGCCACTCATAAACCATTTCGAAGGACTCACTCTGCTCGCTTTCACGCGCACTGCGCTCTGTCAAAGAAATATATGCGTTGATTGGAGATTACTCCTGTTTCTTTTAAGCAAAGTAGCTTCCCAAAGGGGAGCTATTTATTCCTACACCTATCTCTTTCTTTTTAATTTACTGTCAAAATCTAACTGCTCTTATACATGCGTTACATAACTTGGTCAATGGAAAAGTTTGAGTTTCATTTAGTATTAGGTTAAACCCCAAAGGGCATGAGTAAAGGGAAGCCAGTTAGCGGCCAAGAGCCTAGATCCAACTGCGCACTGCTTATAGGGCTTGGCCTATTTAGAGAGGGTGACCGAGGAGAATGCGAACCTTGAGAGGAAGGTGAGTTAGAATTAGGACATTCAGGAGGGCTCTCCGCAAAGTTGATCTGGGTAATCTTTTACTTTACAGCCACCACCAACTAGGAGCACAATCGAAGTGGGGGACACTAGGACACTGGCAGATCGAACATGTAACCACCGGATTTATTAAAAATATTGTCCATACGACAAATAACTAATGCAACAAAATGGACCCCACAATAAGCGGCCCAGCAGATTTTCTCCGAACTGGAAATACCGTTGATTAAGTGCATCAAAAAGCCCATTGAATTTACGGTAAATATGTAGATTAGCGGCCCAGCCTGAAAAAAAATTTGTGGGTAAATATTATCGTTCACTCGTGTCGGAATATTCATGCGCGTTTGAGTCCTTTTCGAATTATTATTCTATAAACAATTAGGATTATATACTGGGGGGCTGTGCCCCCCAGACCCCCCCCCCAATTTAATGAAACTCGGGATCATCGTAGTGTAGTCTCCCCATTGTGTTTACCCCCACACGAGCCGTCAACTTAAATGTACTCCAAAAACTTGAAACATTTTGGAACACGGACGAAATAGTACGTCCCATCGTTCGCGCCGATAATCTACATATTTACCGAATTTACGATCGATCATATGCCTGAAACGAATAGATGCAGGACATCTACTATCGACGGCCTGTAGTATAACCTTAAGAAAATTAGACATAGAGGCGAAAACAAATTACGTCGAAAACGAGTGTGTCTAACCACTGAAATAGACTCGAAAGTATTGGATAAATGATTAATAGTTTTCAGTATGTTGATCACTACTAAAAACATGCAGAGAAAGTTTTTATCAACATTCTGATGTCCTTCCCTTGCTATACAATTGAAGACTACGCCTCAGTAAACAACCCCGGAAAAAAACTTATTACATATTTACATATGCAACTAGGCACCATCCATTAATATAAAAAGAGAAGTTTCAAGAAGCCTTTTGTATAAGATAACCTTTAATTTAAACAGAAAACGGGGAATGCGAAGAGGGTTGAGGAGCTCCAGGAATTCTTATTTTTATCCTTAACTAACCATATATATATATATATATATATATATATATGGTGTATTACGATTAAAAAGCTGTATTTAAATGAAAGTTCGGTCCAAATAATCTCGAGAACCCTTATAATACGCCTTTCAATTAATTTACCATTAGCCTTAATGACTGCTTCAATTCGTGGTCTGAATCATTCGCATGCACGAATCAGATTATTTTTAGCAATTTTGGACATGCATAGTCCTGTTATAGCGGACTTAAGAGATTAAATGGTGTTATGGGGATGTTGAGTGCCTTCTTGGCGGACCCCCATACTTATTAGTCCAGTTGATTGAGGCCGGATAAGCTAGGACGCCATGTGCCTTGGAGAGCGTTCTCGTGGGTTGATCTAGCCAGATGAGATGGCAGAGAGTCTTGTTGGGAGATGTTAGGTCTTTCGTTGCGTACTCTTCGTTTAAGCCTCTGTCTAGGCAACAGCATTTATTTTTAAGCCCCGTGAAAAAAATGAAGCGGTTTGACATCTCCCTCACTCTAACGACTCCCAAAACTATCACAATTGCTAGAAACTCGGTAAGCATTGCAGTTAGAACTTCATTTGACACTCTGCATAACCATCACTCATTCCTTAGGTTTACCTATTTCTCATCAAAGACAAACCAAAGCATTCCATTATCTTGATGTTTCAACATATAACAACCGCTCTGCACCAATCAAACGATTCTCTTGACTCTTATCTGATATGAACAGACATCTCAGGATCACATTAAGGATATCTTCATGCACAACTCTTATTATGGTGAATTCTGGAGGAAGCATTCTACTCTCGAGACTCATTAATGCATAGTAGATTTAAAAACATTTAATCATAAATCAATATCATTGTGATTAGTATAATACTGATAGAGAATTGATTAAGAAAAGGAGAATGTTAGTTATTCAAATGTCTTTGTCAGGGATTCTTTTTTAAATGAAATTCTCAAATAAAGAATTATACCGCAGTATTTTTTAATTGGCATTTCTTCTGAACTGAGAACACCAGAATGATTTAAAAAAGGTCGTCCCCTTAGTCCATGCTTCACCCAAACGCTATTAACTAACGAAGGCCGTTCCATCACTAATTTGGTACTTCTTTGAATTTTGAATTCTAATTCGTTCAAGTGCACACTTATGAAAACTATATAAGCTAACTCTTCAATATATTCTTCATTTTCCAATTCAGGTATAATGTTTCACTTTCTCTCAATGGAAGTTTTAATTTCATAAAGAGTTTATAAAAGCTTTTTAATGCAATATATCTACTTAGCCAATGGACCTTGGGAGCATCAATTTATAGGGAGTTATCAAATCGTCTGAGACTTAGGCCCCGAGTACGAATAAAATTGATTTAGCACAACTTCTATAAGACATTTCATTTTAAGGGCATTGCAACAGAACGCTTAGAAAGTGATTATTTTATTTTTAAAAATTGGGGGGGGGGGAGTATCCTCTAGTGACGCTGCTCTCACAAACCCACCATTTCCCATTTCCGGAGCACCGTCATTATCAAAACTTATAAGCCAAATTCCAGCCATTGTTAAAAATTTTCAACGATTTAACAAAGGAGAGAAATAAATCTTTCTTTGTTGCACTTCTTTTTAATGGGAAAAGCACACTAAATTCTTTTGTTTTGTGTGTATTTTCTCCAAAACAACAAATCTAAATGTAAAACTACGCTTTAATTTTATTACTTGGCACAATAGGTTTTCTTTGTTTAGACGGGATAAATGATTTAGTCTGATAAAGAATCATTAATGAAGCACATAACTAGAATAAGGTATGCATTTAAAACCCCTTTTCACTTGTATGAATACAAATACAAAACTGAAATATTGGTTGCCGAAAAAAACCACGATATAAAAATTTGATGTTTTTATATTAGTTCATATATTTAGTAATGCTGTACTTTTTTCATGTTTATCGTAATTGTATGGATTTTCTTTACTAACCAAACTTTAAGAACAAATATGTTTACCTTAATGATTCGGAATACAGAATCACTTGACTATCTTCTTGTGCGAACTTGCACGAACTCGCGAAGCTCTAAAGTACAGCCTAGAACCTAGAACGCGCGCTTATTACATTGATTTTACCCCCTTAACCACTTTTATTACATTTTTGTATCTTTTTCAGAAGAAGCCCGGCAGCGAATTATGCGTTCTTGGCTAGTGCGAAGTTAAGCTTAAGTTATGGAGCTCGAGGCTTTTAGTTAGGCTTTGGAGCAAGGAACTGGCGCAAACTTCTCGCAGAAAGTTCTTCCAGTCACTTATAGCTCCTGTTGATATTTTAATCTCTTTAACACACAAAAAGAGTAGTTGAAAACTCTTTACACCATGCGAGAATGAAATAAACGAATGTCTCAAATGATAATTTCGTTTCTTCTAACCAAGTGTCTTTTCGCAATCCAACAGCGAAATTGCATTCACGCTTATTACAGCGCCAACAGCAACGAGAAAATAATAATGAAAGTTTCATAATATGTCTCTTTCTGCAAAGTCGCTGTTCTAACCTAACCTAAACTAACCTAACCTAATTATAACCTTAACCTTGAGATATCCTCTAACGCCTAATTCGCTGGCAAGACTGTTCCGAAAATGATCCCCAATTTTTATTTATTTTCTTCATTTATCTTTGTTTCCCTCTTATTCTCACCCATTTAGGGTACAACGTCCAATTGTCCTTGTCTTCATTCTTCTCATTTTCCCTCAAACTGACAGTGACTCCCACTTTCTGCAGGAGCGTGTGGGCGTTGGTCTTCTCTGAAAATTATCTTAACTCTTTCCTATTCTTTTGATTTCCACTGGCCAAAAAGCACTGGTATATGGCGACAAATGCCTGGTACAAGTTTTGTGACTTGGGTCTATTAAGTATTTGAGAATGACAATATTTGCCGTTGCTATGACAACTATCATCATCTTTAGTTTTAAAACATTGTCACGTTTTCATGTGAGTATGTGTGTCTGTATTTGAATTTATCTGCTCTCTTCATTCATACGAAACTGCGTATATCCTGATTCAGGGTCTATATTTGCAATAAAACAAATTACTAAATCATTTGTAAGATAGTCTTAATCATGAATGATTTTGATCTGTCAAAATTAATAAACTCCAGACGGATGGGTTTTAAGAGTTAGATAAAAAAACGACTTTTATCTCGCTAATGGATTTTTTTGCTGTTATCATTATCATTGTTACGATACTTTGTAATCTTCTTCAGTACCTTCCCCATATAAAGATAGGAGAATTTGGTTCATTTTAGGTGAGATAAAGTTCTTTTCTTTTGCATTTAATGAATTATTTATAGATTTATTATCAAAATTCAAAATATTCACTTAAAACTACTGAATAAAAAACGTTTTACAGATATATATATATATATATATATATATATATATATATATATATGCAAGAGTAAACGAAATACGATGGATATCTCATATGAAAATGAGACTAAATTATAAAAAATAAATAAATACTTATAGAACCCCTTAACTTAAAGGAAAGCATCAAATCCAGCAACGGATAACTCCGCCCCACCCCTAAAAAAAACTAAAACAAAGTGACATACGTAAATACCAAGAAAAACTAATAGACAAGTAGGTAGAGAGATATCGAGGAGTGACAACGACCTTTACTGAAGCATAATATTCCATGGGAAGGTAAAGAAATAACAAACCTTAATCGTAACATTAAGAATGACTAGAATAACATTGGCCAACACCATACTACTTAGAATTTAAGTAACCAAAAGCATGATTATAGAGAATAAAGGTAATTTTAACCTCAAAAATTTTTCAGCATAAAATAAACTTCTCAAAATTCATAGACGGTGGCAACGTATTAATTTTCTTGATACTAGGAGTTATTATCCACTAGGAGAGTTACGAGGAGTGGCTCGAAATTATTTTCTACTAGCGGAGTTACGAGGCTTTGCTAAGAATTATTATTTACTAGTGGAGTTCCACGGCATTGCCGGTGAATTATTAACCAATATAGGATTTAACTGGCGTTGTTCTGAATTATTAACTACTAGTAAAGTTACCTGGAGTTCGTAATTATTGATACTAGAGTAGCTACGTGACGTTACTCGGAATTATTAACTACTAACAGATGTATTAGGCGTTGCTCGGAATCATTAACTGTTAGTGATGTTAACCGGCGTGGCTTGGAATTATTAACTATGTACTAGCGGAATTAACCTGCGTTGCTCGGAATTATTAATTACTAGGGGAGTTACACAGCGTTGATCGCGTGGCGCTGATTGATTCGTTACCCTCGCGAGTTTATTAGGCAGGCGAACGAATTAGCTCGCTTTACTGCAGTAAATTGTCAATTTTCCACTTAAAATTGCACTAAATCATAAAAAATAGCACCATTACATTTCTTGTAAAAGAAATGGTATTGAAGAGTTATTTATAATGTATTTTTTAATATAATTAAGATAGCAAGGCATCGGGCATTCTTGGGGGATTCTCCTCATCCCCACTAAGCAAATAGATCATTCTATTTGATACAGCATCCTGCTTTATGTAGATTAGGAGCGTCCCCCCCCCCCCACCTACTCAGTGCAGGGTCGATGAAGCAAACCATTGCTATTTTAAGCGCATTTCAAATAAGCGTCATTTGGATTTAATGTAATAAAGTTTTCGGGGGTAAATTTAAATTCATCCGTTTAGTTTCCTATACACAATAAATAAACAAATAAATAAAAATTTGGGAATGCGCTTATCTTTATTCTTTTAACTTAAGCACTTTCTTTCTCTTCTCTCTAGCACTCACTGAATATTATAACAACCAAAGAAAACTATTTGTCCCTCTTAATGAATCCATCCTCTGGAAGAGAGAAATTTGCTCATGAAATTATTCTTTGTGTAGATAATTTTTGTTTAGCATTTAGGTGGTGACAAGTGTCGCATTTTTCTCAAAAAGTTCCCCTTAAAATTGATCTTCCTCAACTATTCTCTAGCAAAAACGACCGGTTCAGAAAAAACGCCAAAATGAATCAACCCCCTTAACCACTATCTTTTGCACCAAATCTATTCATTCCTCCCATAACATCAAAGTAATATTCAGCTTTAAAGTAAAAGCAAACCACATCAACATCATTAATCTCATTCCAATCCCTACAATCATGCTCAATAGACACCATCAACCTTTGCCAAAGTTTATAAAGAGCTAATTATCCTCAAACATCCTCAACCAACTTGGGAAACGGGCAATCTATATCGCAAGTAAATCATTTCATTGGGCCAGATTTTCCGACCTTCTTAACACAACGTTCGGCAACTAAACCGAACATTGTATTAACGAACAAAAACTTCCCCTTCAACAACGTCAATGAGCCCGGACCAGTGCCACCGAACGACCATATCCCGATTCTCACCACGATCTCGTTTGCTCCAATACTCAAGCCCGTTCCACTTAGGAAAAGTTACGCTAAAGCTAACTGGGAGCTATATAGAGAAATACTCAGTACATACCATCCAGCTGACCTGGGAGACGCTAATTTTAACGAGATTGATGAGGAGATAAACAAGATCACCAATCTCCTCATACAAGCAGACGAGAGATGTGTCTCCAGAATATCATATAAATTGCTCTCACAACCTAGTGGACGAACGAGATGAGAGAAATCGCCCGGGAACATAGGAAAATCTCTAAAAAAATTGGCAGGATAAGAACCAATCGAGAAAGGACAGCCAGAATGAGGCAACTAAGAGAGGAACTAAAAAAACACAATAAGTGAAAAACAAAGAACAATCTGGAATGAAATCATTGGGAGGATGGACAGGGAGAAAAATCCTGTAAGGTTTTGGAACAACATCCGAAGAATTAGGGGATTGCTTCCCATACCCAGAACACAAAGCAAAGATGGAGACGACATCATTGAGGACCCAGAGTCTCTCGAGAGAAAATTTAGAACTCACTGGCAAGAGATTTTCGCTATATCCCCTGAGGAGAACGACGACTTGGGCCAAGACTTCGAAGACCAATTGCTCGATGACTTCAGCATAGTGATTCATAGAATCCACCCACACCAGCAAGTATCCCAGGAAAGAGTGATGGTTGACCACGGATGCCAAATAACTGTCGAAGAGACCTTGAACACCATAAAGTCGTTCAAGCAGAAGGCACCAGGCTGGTCTGGGATTACGAAGAACAACCTCGTAAATGCCCCAAGGCAAATTATTCAGGGTTTGGCCACAACAATGAACGCTGACCTGAATACAGGCTACTTCCTTGATGGGTACAAGATGGCCAAACTCATCTTTATTCCGAAGGGTAACAAGCCCCCAGACCAGGTGGCTAACTATCGCCCGATCTCTCTTCTTGAGATACAGGAAAAAATCTTCGAGAAGATTATAGCAGATAGGCTACAAACTCAACTAAGCGAGTTAGGAGTGCATAACCCCCACCAACATGGGTTCCGCAGAAAAAGGGGCACAGATACAGCCCTGGCGCTCATAACAGAGAAAGTAGCATATTCACAAGCGAACGGGTTCTATGTAGACATTGTGTTGAGGGACATGCAAAAGGCCTTCGATAAAGTCTAGCTGGAAGGACTTCAATACAAGTTCCTGAACCTCCAGTAAGACCCAATCCTGGAAAGAATCCTATGTAACTTTGTCATGGACAGAAAAAAGGGCCTGTCTCATGATTCAGGGCTACAGAGGTCCTGAATTCGAACTCAAGGCGGGTGTTCCTCAGGGAAGGTGCCTGAGTCCTCTGCTTTACCTGATCTTCACAATCGACCTCCCAACTCCGGTGCACACGGACACGATGTATCTGCAATTTTCAGATGGCATCACCCAAATTGTCCCATGTTCGGAGAAGAAAACAAGTGCACAGGTGGTTCGCACAAAAGCGGAAATCAACATCATCAACCAGTACCAAATACGGTGGAAGATCAGAACCAACAGGGAAAAATTCAAGATCGTCCCGCTGAGCCGCGATTTGACATAGCCCATCATCATAGATGGGAGGAGATACGGCTACTACGCCGAAGGCACCGTCCTGGGCCTTAAAATCCCTGACCATGGGTACTCGAGACGCCACACGGAGAGGCGGAACCTGGCAAGGAGAGAAATCTCCAAGCTATACAGGTTTAGAGATCTTTGCTCGGCCAACATCAGGAAAATATATCTGATGTATGTCCGGGCTAAGCTCATCTACCCCTCAGTGGTTACTCAGGCGGCCAGCAAGTCCTCGATAAAAAGGCTACAACGTGTCAAGAACACTGGATCTCTGCCTATCAACAAAGTCAAAAGGCGTGATCTCCCTAGTCAAAGAGATTTGCACAGGAGGAAACGTTTAAAGCCTATCAATGTCGTCACCCCAAAACTTGTGAAAAAGGTCTGGTCCACTCTAACGAATGGTGTCATTCCTGAGCTACAGGCAACAGGCGGCAGGCTTAATATACCCTCGAGGCTATGGGCAAAAGTCTCACGCCAACGTCGGTTCCCGAGCACAAAACTATGCACACAAGAAGACATTTCGCCAATTTATACATAAACGAAACACAATACAACATATAAGAACATTTCATCAATACATAAATATACGAAATAGCAAACAATACAATTAATACAACATATAAGAATCACGAGGTAAATTGTTGGCAAATAGAGCTAACAAAGGCTTAAAAGCTGAATATTTGCAACAAAAATAAGTACACCTAATCATTTGAAAACAAACAATAAGAAGAACACTAAGCTCATGAAATTACACAAACATAGGACAAAAGGTTCAAACAAACAAAAAAAACAAAGGTAAAAATAAATAAAAGTTAAGCGATGCCCTCCCTACTAGGGCAAAATACCCCCTCCCCGCTTTAATTTTCACCGACTATATATTCCACTATCCCAACTTCTATTAAAATTGAGTATATCATCTTCTTTCATTACGTCAGATCCTCACTCCACGCATGACATCGGTAAAGGAGGCAAGAACATATCAAAACGATCCGAAGATGATCGATAAAGATCGAAAGCTAAGCAATTTAGTTTGTTTATTACCAAACATACACACACATATATATATATATATATATATATATATATATATATATATATATATATATATATATATATATATATATATGCAAATTTGTTGAAGACCATTTTGTATTTTGCCTTAATTAATTTCCTTTGGCAACTTTCTTTTCTTCTATCTTTTTTATTCCATCTTGTAGATGGTGGATTACTTGTTCAGTATTCATCTCTTTTTGTAAATTAATGTGTCTGATAAAAAAGAGATGAATACTGGACAAGTAATCAACCATCTACAAGATGGAATAAAAAAGATAGTTAGAAGAAAAGAAAGTTGCCAAAGGAAGTTAATTAATGCAAAATACACAATGGTCTTCAACAAAATTTGCATTCAAGAAAGACTGCTACCCAACTACACTAATATATATATATATATATATATATATATATATATATATATATATATATATATATATATATATATATATATATATATATATATATGACGTTACAGAGCGAAAGAATTACGCGTTGCCATGCGTAAACATATTTTAGGGATGAACAATAAGGCTGCATTTAAGATTTCCATCGTAGAATTTTACATATTTTCTTGGTAGCGAAGCTGCAGGTTGAAACTCATAAACCCATTCTCAGGGACGTGAAATGAATGATAACATGCAGAAGATTTTACCTAGCTCTTAACAGAGGAATTATTTTTGGTATTTCTCGGATGACAAAATGAATATAGGAAGCATTAAAAGATGAACATATTATAAATGAATGAAGATACGCGAGACTTTATGTGATTTTCATTAAAATAATATAGATTGCTTGTAGGAATAGGAAGAAGGTAAATATAAAATAATGAAATTGGAGAATTTGAACTGTGACATAAGTGAAAATTATGTATAATCCTTATAGAGACAGGCGAAAAATTAGTGCTTTTGAGCGCTGCTGCTTGATTGGGCTAGAGGATGTATGAATAGTTACGGGTTGTTTATGCTTGTAGTAATAGAGGGGAGCAGCTTGTATCGGAGTTTAGAGTCGAGTTTGTAGATTTAATGTAGAGGGGTTCCGGTGTTTGTAATTGAATTTCTGTGTTGATCGTGTCTTTAATTCAAAACTAGGAAAAAGGGTCGGGTTTATTTATGTAACCTGATGGGAGAATCTTCAGGGTTACTGATTGGACTTCAATTCTATGACTAATCTCACGGGATGCGCAAATCCGAACATGTAATGTGCACTACATCTATCCTAAATGACTGAGGATCGAAACATCGTTGGCCCTTTCTCTTTGTTGTTAATAAGGGTGGGTTTTGAAAACCGCTTTGAAAGTTGGTAGCAGGGAAATGTAGTTAGTTTGTAGTGAGCGTGTTATATAATAGGTCGGCTACTGGCACCAAATTGCAGGATCCAATAGGCCCAGCAAGAAACTCCGCAAAATGGGCGCGCAGTGGTCTCATTAAATCTTAACGCGCGGGAAATACAAAAAGGGAGAACACAAGAAGAGGCTCAAAGGTCAAGATACCTCAGTCAACAAGAGGAAACAAATAAACAAACAATTCGCGTTTCGGGATAGAATTACCAGAAGACGGGAGACGACAAAGCAACTGGGCAAATACATACTTTGAGCAAAGGAAAGTGTAAGAGATGTGTGACAAGCAATAGAGATAAAACTATTGGGATATGTAAGTATAGTAAATATACAGCTGTTCAGGTACTCCGCCCAGGGGTTGGAACAAATGAGCCCAACGACGGAGGCCACTCTGGAAATGTAACCTATATATAGGCGAGGAAATGGAAAAATTGTCATGATTAAGCATTATAATTGTTACTAAGAAATTGTCATACACATATTAGCGTTTACGAAACACCCTTTAATTGGCTAAGTCTTGTCGCTCTAGAATTCAATACTTCGCTTTGGATAAAAAAACCTGCTTGTCGCCCGCAAAGTACATTCTGACGTGCCGCTTGTCTCTTGAATAGGCCTTTATTAGAATAAACGTATATTTTTGCTACATCCTGTCTCAAAGTCATTCTTTACCCCGATTAACCGTAAACCTTCGGTAAGCCCAGCTGACCATAGGAATGCCCGCAAAGAATCATCTTTGCAGTCAGATAATTCCCCATTCATGTAACTGGTAACCAACCTGCTATAAACTGTGAAAATTGGTAACTAAACGATATAAAATGGTTACCTAGATATAAATTGGTAACTATACCCCTATAAGTTCGGCTGATTCGGCTTAGCGGCTATGCGTTTATTCAAAATTAAATAGAGACGAGGGTAATTTTTTTGTGAGTGATCATGTAGAAGGATACGATTTTAAAAACACGGAAAAATAATGTTTTAATAGAATTTTGTTTAAATTTGGTGCTACAGAAACTAAGAAAATGAAATCCGGATCCTGTGTACGTGGGTTTACAGTAAATGGATGTGGAGAATCGGTCAGGTGTGCGAGATATTTGTAAGTCTAGAGATTATGAAGTTATTTTCTTCTTTTTTCTAGGTGATTTTTATATTTAGGTGTAGTAGGTTAATGAACTCTAGGAATTTATTACAAGAATTTTCGGAGCGGAAAATGCTATCCTCTCGTCTAAGTATCTCTTGTATAATATAGGACAGAATTGCAGTGTGCAATTGTCAAGCGCTTCCTCCTCTCAGGAAGATATTAAGAGATTTGGTGGAATAATTTACCATTAAGTGAGAAGTAGTTATCACGAGAGACAAGAAGGAATATTTGATCCTTATTAATCCCGTGAAATGGGGAAATGAGAGGACCATTAATACTTCTTTTTCGCTCTTTATCCTCACTCAACACGATGAGAAAATTCCTGGGAGATACCCTGAAGTTTTTAGCAATGATCTACCATTCCTACTTACATTTACTACGTTATACAAGTCGAAGCTGGTTTCAGTCATCCAAATTTAATTTTGGCAAAGTAATGAAACAAAGTGAGTGTTTAAGAAAGAGGAGACATGTGTTACAAGCTGAAAGCTTTGCAACTAATATAAACACTATTTTAAAACATTATTGATTATGTATATGTATGAAGTTCTGATTTAAATAAGAGTTAAACATAGGTATTATAATAAGTTTTCAATGGTGAAAAATATAAATGTAAATTAAGTGATTATTATTTCAATTCGGAATAAATATTTGCCTATTGTTGGCATTTGAGTTATTCCATAAGGGAGGGTGTTCGCTGATTTGACAGTAATTAAATGGATTCTAACACTAGGGTATTGAGAGGGGTCTAAGATTACTATGTAATCATTTCAGTTACCAAAATTACTTACTTCAGAGTGTTATTTTTTATTTACTAGTTTTTCTTACACCAGTTCGTGTATGGAAGCAGAACGTGGCATGTTAATGGTACACCAAAAGTTTCCGGTACAGTTAAGGCTGCATTTTGAACAGGGAAAAATATAGTGAACTTGTTTAGGCCATGACCTTTTCCTTTTCTTGATTTTCCCGTGTAGAGGCCTTCGCCAACTCCTATTCAATAAACATTAAGGCTTTGTGCTGTTAATTCAATTACCCTGGTCCCCATCACACCATATCTTTAAAACTTATTGATTTTCCTCTGGGTCGTATATATATATATATATATATATATATATATATATATATATATATATATATATATATATATATATATATATATATATTTATTAGGGTGGTCCAAAAAACTTAAAATTATATATCTTTCTCTGCACAGGGCTAATTTCATTACCATTCAGGAAAAGGAATTACACGTAAAATTTCGTCTCTCTATCTCATCATTTAAGGGTCGCCCCACTTTTCAGTTTTTCTTCGTCAGGTTGGTCTTTGAAGGTGTCGGGTTGGCCATTCGGTGTTCGTGAATGAGACGGAAGGTAAATTGCTTCTGATCCTCAATCTTCGAGAGCGTAACATTGTACGCCTCTGTCAGGGCCACTCCTCTTTCAGCTGCGTCTTCTACCACTATCTGGTTTTTGGCTCTGATCTGAAAGTCTTCATGCAGCTCCTCGCCCTTCCAAGCCAAAGGATCCATTTGCAGGAACCCAGTGATCCAACAGGTAAAGACCAACTAAGTCTTCCACCAAATGCCAGAGATGCTGTTGGATGGCATTACTCGCGGTTGCAGCGACGTTTATCTGGTTCGTGTAGTTCTGGAGTTCAGTCAGCATCATAATGTCGTTGTATGGGGCGTAGGATGACAAAGGAGCTTCGTGCCAAAAGCGAACATACACCAGGACAATGAACAGCGCCATGCCAGTTACATTCTGCTCCTCTCGTTTCTTTGTCTTGAACTGGTGTCGGAACAGGAACATCTTGAGGAGGTAGATGCCCTTTTTACATCCACCTCGCGTGGTGGATGGCACCAAGGGAACGAAACGATGGTTGAGTCGTTGTGCCCCCTCCGAGAAACAGGGCTGTAAGCTGCAGGAACTCAAAGTAGTCATCGCGCGGACACTTTGTTGGAAAAAGCCAGCGCAGATGCCAGGTAATCCTTCATCTGAGAGCGGAGCTGCTCTAGATGTCCTTCGAAGAGGGTATCCTCAGCCACTGTGTACTCTTGCTGGTTGCTGGTCGGCCAGTTTTTTGCAAACGCTTGGAAAGGGAAACTTCTGGACCTCCAGTGTGCCCAAAGATGAATCGAAAGAAGTCAGAGAGAACAATCTCCAACAGATGATAGCGGCACGCCAAAATGGCCAACTCCTTTCCAAACCTTCCTTGATCCTGACGCACGTGCCATTGTGGACGCCAGTGTTGCTTGCAGTTGTATCGAAGACCAATCCGACTAATTTGTTGCGAATCTTCCAAGACTCGAGCAATTCCAGACACGCTGCGGAATGAGCTTCTCCAGTACTTAGGGGAGCACTTGGAATATCCAGCAACTTCTCGAATCCTTGACAGTTGCCAGAAGCGCAACTTCTTCACTGTCTTCCCTCCCATCTCCTGCAGGATTTTTCCGTTTCAATGCAGGAGAAGGGGACCAGCTGCCTGAAAGTTCTTCCACGCTTCTTCCTCTTGGATTTGGCCTGTCTGACAACGTGACCGCTGTGTTGAACTTCGGGGCAACGTCAAATCAGAAATATCGTGTCCCAGGCCCTGTGCAACAGCGCCGGTGACGAACGCTGCACCACGATCTGGGAGATTGAACCGACCACGACGCCGATGACTTCATGAGATTTGAAGATGTTCTTGGGCCTCTTCGCAAGTGGCCCAGATGTACAGGTTGGTAGTCTTTTTCAGCCTGTGACTTCTCTGGAGATGTTGAGCTGGAACTGAAGGCAGCATTAGCCCCTTGAATTTGGCCTCTCATTCATCGTATCTCCGCTTAAGAGCAGCTTCTTGATCATTTTCTTCTGACGCCTGGCCTCGACTCTAGATTTCTTCGCGTCGATCCCTGCTGCAATGATGCACGAGAAGGTGTTTGCAAGCTGCAACTTGAGGAACTCCTTGTCTTCTTCGCTGGTTATGCTCTGGAGGGCATTGGTTGTGGCAACTTCGAAGAGATCCTAAAGGTCATCCAGGAACATCTTCTCCTTGACACGATCCGACTCTCGCTCACGAGTCCGGTGTTTCTTGAGTGTTTGGTATTCGTCGTGGATTCCTCGAAGTTTCCTGATACAAGCATACACCTGCTGTGTCGGGATCCTGGCCTGCTCCCATACGGTGAGGACCTTGCCACATGCCAAGTTCAAGCCTTCCGAGACCATCTTCTTTTCTACGACGGGGTGGAACAGGTACAACGACAGCACATCCCGCTTACTTGGAAGACGAGCACGTAACAGGGAGTCAACAGGCTTCGCGAAAAGCCAACACTCGGAGCTCGAACGAGTGCTGATTGCTCTAACATCAAAATAAGATAAAAAAAAGAAAAGCTTAAATGTGGGACGACCTCTAAATATCATTGTATTGTGAGGAAATTACGCACACAATCAGAGAAATGCAACACAAAAAAGAGCAGGGATGTGGAGAAAGGATCAGTGCACGTTGAAAATTTTACCCCCGTTTTTTGACCGCCCTAATATATATATATATATATATATATATATATATATATATATATATATATATATATATACAGAGACGGATTGTACTTTAGGGCCAGATGGGCCAGGCCCCACCAGAATAAAAAATTCTAAGGATAAAATGAAAATTTTTTCCAAGCCTCTTCTAAACGAATGCCAAAGGGACCAAACTTTTAGACCCGTTCAAGCCTATATCTTATCTCTCTCTTGAAGCGAATCACCGGCCTATTCATCTCATCCTTTTTACAATGTGACCCAATAGCTCAAAATATGGGCCAGGCAAGTCTAGCCCGATACAGCTGACGATGAGTTTGTGACGGGAGCCGTTAGCCGTTAGTTGGCGGCTGTGCTTGTGAGGGAGTGTATGTTTGTCTCTCAGCATTTAGCCTGTATAGTTTTGGTGGATTTTGATTGTGATTACTGTGTTCCTTTAAGAATGATAAGGTGTTTACAAGCTATATTATTATATTCAATCTAATTCCTTTATTTTTAATAATATATCGTTTATAAAGGAGATTTGAAAGAACTGGTTCAGTGGTAAATAAGCCTAACTGCCTAGTTAGCGACTACTACATTTTGCTAAAAAATCTAAAGTTTGTCGGTCTGTTTTTAGTGCTCTGAGCATGAATAAAGTTGATAGTTTGCTAAGAACATCATTTATAAATTTAAAGTTAGACGAATAATTAGAAATTAAAAGACTTGGTCCTTATCAACCACGTGACATCATTATTTCGCAAAAAGAGGTGGGATTCTGAGGTCATTTTCACCTACATGGTTTGATAAATCTCGTAGCTTTATGGCATGTGAAAAGAAAGTTTATTCTGTTTTTGCTGATTTTTATTTGGAGGCGAAATGTTATGGACATATAAAGGAAGCGCTGATTTAAATCATTTGTCTGAACGAATTTCTAAGCATGAATGTAGTAAGGCTCATATGAAATATTGTGTGTCACTACAAATGTTCGGAAAAGTAAATATTTTATCTGCGTTTGATGCAGGATATCGACTAAGTATAATCAAACTTAACCAATTTGTTAATAAAATTAGGCATGCTTAGAATATGATTATAAATTGTTTGAAATTTTATGTCATTTACGAATTACCAATAAGAGGACATGATGTAGTGTAAAGGTCTTCTAACTGTGGTGTTTTTCTAGATCTTATATCATACACAACAGATTTGGATAGTGCATTGCGTGACCATCTTTAAAATAATAATGTAGCTAAAAATACTTCAAAATGCATCCGAAATGATCTTTTATGGTGTATGTTTAAAGCATATACTAAGGAAAAAACGAAGGAAATAAAAAAATGCTCGTTATATTTCTTTACAAGCGGACGAGACTACCAATATTGCCGGCACATCTCAATTTGTGATTATATTGCCCTATTTGAAGGACCTTAAGCCTGTCGAAAGATTTATTACGTTTGTGGAGCTTAAAGATAGAAAATCGAATGGAGTTACTCAGATGTTGAAAGAAAATCTAGATTCGCTTAAGTTAGAGAACAAACTTATCACTCAGGCCTATGATGGCGCAGCAGTAATGAGGGGCTCCGTAAATGGGGACCAGGTTGAGATAAATATATTTTTCCTCATGTTCGTTACGTTCATTGCGACGCACACCAAATAAACTTGATATTTAAGAACATATTTTCTTTTAATAAAAGGATCAACTTGTTTTTTTCAAGGTGGAATCGAATTGGTGTGTTTTTTACTATTTCACCTAAGCGCAAAAGTCAGCTTCAGAAATTATGTACTGCTCAAATTCCGAGACTGTGTGTGACACGTTTGAATTTTCAATTTTAAATAATTATTACAGTACATGAAAACAGAAAACAAATGATAGAGTGCTTTACCAGTATTGAAAATGAAGAAAAGTGGGATCAGAAGAACATTCGTAAATCTATTGGATTCAAGAAAATTATGTAAGATGAATAATTTATTTTCTTTTTTAGAGTTTTTTTTAACATATATCCAAACATGTTGATATTCCTTTTGGAATCTTACAGTTTAGAAAAGCAAACAGCATTACTTCTGAAGAAGCTCTCAAGAATTTTGAAATGGCTATTATCCACCTGCGTCAAAATGTGTCCGAATATTCCAATAATAGTGACCAATCAAAACCAATAACAGAAAATTTAACCACACAGCAAAGAAAAAGACTTAAAAGGGAAACATCTCATCTTTTTTTTCTTCTTATTTGGAATCATATGCAGCAGAAGCGTACAATAAAATTATAGATTAAAAGCAAACTTCAGATATGCTTCATTCATTTATCATAATAAATCCAGGTGATTTTAAACTCTACAGAGACTCTTTCCCTGCTGATCATATTGAGGCAATTTCTGCAAATTATTCAATGCTTAATAAAGAGAAATTTAAAGCTACCATCACGCTTAAATTACAAAAATTAGTAACTTAATAAAATTCATAAATGGAAACAGCTTTAATGAAACGTTCTCTGAAGTATCAAAATTGCTCAAAATTGTCGTTGTGACACCAATTTCAACTGCTGATTCAGAGAGATGCTTTAGCACAATGAAGCGAATAAAAAGACCTTTCTACGAAATACCATGTCACAAGATAGGTTTAACATTCTTGCATGGCTATCCATCCATTCATAAAGAATATATAAGCGAAATCGGAGATCCAACAGCAGAGTAATTAATACTTTTGCTCAGATGAAGAACTGAAGAGCTGATTAATTATACAAATAAAAAACGGTTAGTGTGTGCGATTTATTTAAATTTGAATTATATTATTTAAACAGCTAGGTAGCCTATATATAAAAATTGTTAGTACCTTAACTAACTAATAATTGCCTTTTCTGGCCCACCCTTATTTATACCAACAGCTGCCACTATATATATATATATATATATATATATATATATATATATATATATATATATATATATATATATATATAAGTACTGGCGGAATTATTATGGATTTTTTTAAATGTTGAATTTTTCTACAAAAATGCATCAAAACTATTTTTATTGATTGAAAATAGATATATTTTGACACAATGGCACCGTGTTAAGTCTTATAGATTCAGTGGTAAGCAGTTTGTCCACCCTTAGCATCCATTATTGCTTTACTACATCTTGACATGGCATTAGTCAATGTTTTGCACATTTCCTGGATTTGCTTAGATGCCGTTTGGTCGTAATGGGCTATGTGTGTATTTTATCTTTCAACAAACACCATAAACTCCCAAGTGCATTCATATCCGAGGAATTTCTGGGCTATGAAAGCAGCTGAGCTCCATTTTGTGCATACCATGCCTTCAGTGATTTTGATGAATGACATGGTGACCGAGTCTTTTTGAAACATCTAAGGTCTGTCGCATACCATTTCCTTATTTGAGGCAGTAAACAACCTTTAAGAACTTATATATACATTTTTTGGTTCATAGTTTTATCAACAATGTGCAAACGACTTGTTCCATGCATCGAAATGGCTCCACACACCATAATGAGGATATGCCCCCCCCAATGGTTAATTCATCAGAAAAAACTACCTGCAATAGTAGAAAATACAACATAAGTAGTTGAGCAGCCATAGAAGTATTGCAAGAGCCATTGAAGGAATGAATAATCAAATAAACTATGGTTTGAAAAGATTGGAACCATTACCAAAATGCAGCACTGTTAAAGTTATTAGGTATTAATCCTTTTTATGAATTACCGGTGACTGGTTAGCTAGATATATCATTCTTACCTGGCCTCATTGTTCTGAAGTCCACTCAAGTGAGTCTTTGTCCAAGGATAGAGTGTCGTCATCATTGTTTCCGTGAGTCGAGGCTTCTTTCTCGGGCGATATGATTTCAATCCAGCTTCCAAAAGCCTGTCATTCACTATTCTTCAGGCAAGGCTAACACCCTCGGCTGCTAGTTTAATAGAAATATTTCCTCAAGATGTTCTTCTGTTCTTAAGAGCCTGTTGTATTAATTTTCTATCTATTCTTGGAGTTGTTTTTCGTTTTCGACCCACATTTTCCCGTCCTTTTTAAGTTTAAATTTTGACCGTTATCATTTTTTCTCTTATTAACACTGACGGTTTGAATTGAACTACGTAATTTGTTTGCTATTTCTTTCTGTTTTAATTAGTTTCTTTCAGTAAAACGTTTATTTGTCCACTTTTTCGAGGACTCAAATCACTCTGTTTGCCAATTTTGGTTTTATTCATTTATAGCTAAAATAATATCTGAAACATACAAAATCAAACTATTAAAATAACTAGAAACCTATCTGAAACATACAAAAACCACTATTGTTAACAATTACAGGTTAATATCATAACAGAAAACATCCTTTTTGCACTCAAAAGCAAAAATACCAACTAAATCACACAACTGGCTGTGACTTCATTGAAATGGTCCAATTCACTGTTGTTTCTTCTGTTTTACGAATTATACTCACAAAGTAACCTAAGGGTCTTTAAAACAAATAGTTGCTCCTTGTTAGTGAATAAAATAAATCCATGTGCAATCAATGATCTTGGTTTCACTGGCCTTTTTGTAGAAAATGTCCAATTTCTGAACAATCCATAATTATTTTGACAGTAATATATATATATATATATATATATATATATATATATATATATATATATATATATATATATCAAGCTCCATATAAAATAAATGGAGAAACGGGAAAGATTTTATGTGATTTAGGATTTAAAGAGACTTAAATCCAAATGTTGAAAAATTTCAGCCATCGCCTGAAATGGTTATTCTTGGAAAATTCTATTCTGAAATTTTTCATTTTCTTTAGGATTAAATAAATATCGGGAAGTTAATTAAATTATACAGATTAATTAAAGTTATGAGTGTTAAGAAGATTGATCGAGATAATGATATAATTGTTAATTTGGGGATTATGCCCCCTCAAATCTTTGGATAATTTATATATATATATATATATATATATATATATATATATATATATATATATATATATATATATATATATTTAAAAACAATTTTATTTTAATATAGACAATTCTAAAAAGAGTGTTTTTTTTGTTGACTATTGCAATCGCATATGATATGGGTAGCTTCACTTCCCGTACACCCTATTTAATTGTATGGGCTGCTCTCCCATCCAAACAATCCACAATTTTTAAATAAACTCGTAATATTCCTAATACGAAATCCTAAGATTAGATTCAAATTCAAAACGCGATTGCTAAATGTTGTTAGTTCTCTATTCTTTCTATCGCGTTACTTGAGTTAAGACATATAAGCCTCACCCGCGAATCCTATTTAAATCAATCATATTTTCTTTAAAATTGATTAATATGAAATTTCAATATCATATTTTAATTCAGAAAAAAATTAACTTCAAAATGATATATAATAACTCTATAGAGCGATTACAATTCACAATGTGTCTCACAAGATGGCAGCCTATCTATTTTTCGCAGTGCCGAGAAATCGAATCGATAAACCTTTAAAATCTATATATTTTCAAAGTCGAATAAAAAAAAAATTCGAACTGAAATATTTTGAAAAACTCGAATCGAAATTTAAACTCGAACCGAAAAGAATTAAAAAACTCGAATTTGAACTTGAATCGATTATAAATATAAATTTGAAGCGAAAACGTCGAGTATAAATAATAAAAAAAATAGGAATTCCAGAAATAACAGTGGTTTAACTTGTGAATAGTCGGTAAATGTATATTTTAATCTTTCGTCCTAATCCTAGTCCGAATCTTGTTTTGCTAATCATAAAATGACCCAAAGCTAAACCTTTCTTCTCACCTACCATTGGTAAGAGCTCCATTTTGTTTCGCCAATGCGGGGTAGAATCTTCCTTTCTTTTAGAATTTAGTAAAATAATAAAGTGCCTAAATTGTTAAAATCATTTAAAGAAAATCAGTGTTAAACTAGACAGCATCCTGTAAACGTCACATTTCTATAAACGCTTCTCTCCCATTTAATTTTTTGTGACACAATTTTTCATTTAATTTTTAAACCCCTCAAAAATGGGATGCCAAAAAACGGATAAGTGTTACTCGTATTTCCATCTCAGTGGATGCGGAAAAGAAGCAAAAGCAACTTACAAAGTTAACAATTCCACAATGACCTTAAAGTGTCCGTCTGCTACAAATTTAAAGACACATTTAGAAAGGTATCACCAGAATGAGTTTATTGAATCAGTGTGCTACTCAAATTGCTAAGCGATCTCTAGCACAAGATAAAGCACAAAGATGTGAACATTCCAAGCGAAGCAAGATTATTGACAAAATATTTTGCCCAACAGTAAGCATAAGAATGGACGCCAACATATTCAATAGCGCTATGATCGAGTTGGTCAATGTATCTGCAAGACCATTTTCTACTGTTGAAGATAGTGGACTATGTAAAATACTAGAACCCATTAAAAAGGCACTCAATGTTACAATAGACAGGAAGAGAATGGCAACTTTAGTAGATGAAAGAGCAGCAGATATTGTTAAAAAAAATTAGCAGGGAACTCCAAGGAAGACTATTATCATGGAAGATTGACATTGCATCCCGCTTAGACAGATCTGTGCTTGGTATTAATGCTCAATTTATTATTGGCGATTCTGTTGAAATAAGAACTTTAGTAGTGGCAGAATATTTCTGCTCTTATACTGGAGAACAAATCAGAGAAATGGTAATAAAAGTCTTGCAAAAATTTGATCTGAATACCAATCAAGAATTTACTGTTACAACTGACAATGCAAGAAATATGGTTAAAGCTATACAAGATATGTCATATGAAGAGAGTAAAAATAGTGCCAGTGATTATACTGCTTATGAAGATAGTTTTAACGAATTAAATATAGATAGTGAACTAAATAATGAAACTTTGTTTCACAATGTTTTTTTCGGTTAGATGTGCTGCCCACACTTTTAGCGCCCCCCTTGGCGCTCATGAAGCGGCAAGGAGGGAGGGGGGAGGCCCGGTACTCCTTTATAGACCCCCATAGTCACACTGTCTAGAGCCAAAGTAGGCTCCAAGCACTGTGAGTACGGCAGTTAGAAATGAGAGGGAGAGTAAGAAGAAGGTTTTAGGATAGGACAGCGAAGAAAATAGTAGGAGACAAAAGTGAATTTAGATAGACATGAGACCTACAGCTAAACATGGAATCCGAACCACGATGTGTCACTTGTCTCTAACTATAACTATAACAGTTTATCGTGACCCCTATCCCACGTATCATCGTCAGTCCCGTGTGCGAATATAATAGTAAAAAAACGAATAGATGCAGAAGGGGGAAGGAAGTAAGAGGTTTGCAAAGAGATGATAATTGCCTGGAGGTGAGGCTTATCTCTGTCCATTTTAGGTAGTATAGCTAGCGTGATAAAGTTAGAAAGTAGTATTGGTATTTATGAGGCGTTCAAACCGTTATTAGTAAATATTCTTACTAAAAACTGGTGTAGGTTTCTATCTCTTTATCTATTCTTTCCTATTCCTATCCTAGTTATAATTGACCATATGCTATTCTCTGGTTTGCTTCGGTTATTTAATTACTCTTAGTCGTCGTCGAGTATTAATCTCTTTCTTTAGGTGTAGATTTCTTCTTCGTCTTCTTCTCTTCCCTCATCTATCCTTGGGAATAATCTGTGTGATCTCCATCCTTCTCTCTGGACAATTTAGTTGCTTATTTCAACTCCTAATTCATTCTGTGTCTTTTCTAAGACTTTCCTTGCTCTTTTTGCCATTATTCTGTTAAGTAGCTTTATCCTTGCCCCCCTTTGCAGGTCTTGTAGTCTTCTTCTTTCTCCTCTTCTGGTGTTTGTTATTAAGTAGATAGCTTTGTTTTGGACGTTTTGGAGTCTTAATAGGTTACTTCTCGAGATCGTGTACATCGCGATGGTTGGATAAATAATCGTGGACTGTACTATGGCTTGATAAATTTTTCTCTTGTTTTTCATGATTAAGTTAACTAACTTGTACAGTAATGCCAGGCCGCTCTTCCATAGATTTAGCCTCTCAGTTACTTGCTTTTTATAACCTGATTCTGTAATGGTTAGTCCAAGCACCTTACATTCTTTGTCGTATCTGTAGCGCTGTCTTCTACATATACATCTGAGATGCTCCTCCTGTACACGGGTACCATTTTAAATTTATCCCTGTGGTTTTAATTTTCCATTTTTCTTCGTATCTATTAATGCTTCTTATCTCCTCTGTAGTCAGTCATCCTAGCTTGCATTGGGCCGTTCCTGTTAGGGCAAACTATGATTTGAGTGAGGTCGCGGCAAATTGGATGTTCAAGCAGCCTTCATTTCTTGTTGGTGGTAAATCTGCTGTGTAGATTAAATAGAGGGACAGACTCAGACCTCCGCCTGCGGGTAAACCCGCAGCGAGCTCGAATATTTCACCCTGATGTCGTCCTATTTTCGCATAAGCACGTCTCTCCATTACATAATCACGTAAAATCGTTTCGATCTTGTTGTTCATTCCTAATCTGAATATCTTGCGTTGTATACCCCTCTGCCATACTTTGTGGAATGCCTAGGACACGTCCCGGCATACGATGTCTAGGCTCATTTTTTCTCTCTTTGTTTTTGCTATCTTTTCAAGGATGACTCCAAGGGCTATCTCCCTGCTTCTGTTTTTCCTGAAGCTAAATTGTCAGCTATTTCTTCGGCCGTTATCATCGAGGAATTTCGACAGTCTGTTATTTATTATTTTTTCTAATAACTTAACGATTAAATCTAGTAGCGAGACGGGGCGATAGTTACCCACTTGTTCTGGTGGTTCTCCGGCCTTGGATATGAATATCATCTTCGCGACTTTCAGTTTATCAGAAAAGTATCCCTGTTCAAGCATGCATTGAAGACGTTTCTCACTCCCTCCAGTGTGTTCGGGGGTGCTTCGATATAATTTAATCTGGCGAGTCCCGGTCTGCTTAGGGCTCTCTGTCGGAAGATCTTTATGGCTTCTTTTAATTCCTCAGATGTAATTATTGCGTTTATTCCTCCGTTGTTGTTTCTCCTTTCCTCGACAAAGTGGAAGGGGTATGTCCTTTTGATCTCTCCATTGAGTTTGTCCACGATCTGATGTTCGAACTCAATGTCATAGTCCTCATTCTTTTCTTCGCTAATTTTGAATACATTTCTCCAATGCTCTCTAAATAATGCCTTTATTTCTTTCTCATCTTCTAAAATGTTGGTCCCTTGGTGATGTTTCCACATCTATTTTTTCGATGTGCTGATCTCATTTCTCTTTCTGTTTTTCATAAATTAGTGCTATTAGCTCTCTTTTTTGTCTCCTTAGTTTGTTGTATGCTCCCCTTGATGTTCCGAATCTTCTTAATGTTCTGCCACCCGGCCGATCTCCTCGCTCAAAGCCACTATTTCTGGTGTCCACCTAACCTAAATTGTTTAATGGTTTGGAACGAGTTAATAGGGATGGCCCCCTTCTCTGCCCTTTTACTTTCATCTCTGAACCTATCCAACTCCCGGTCGATTTTTTCTAGAGTGGCTACTCCGAGCGGGATGGGTACGTACGTCGGAAGTAGTTATTTGTACTTATGCTAATCCTGTCTATGGTACGCCTTCCATTTCTTCAAAGGGATTTGTATAGGATCCTTGTTTATGTACATTAGAGTCGCAGTGCGGTCACTGCAAGGAACATCCACTGGTTTCATAAAATAGTTAAAGGGCAGATTGAAGTTAGCTAGGCAGATGTCCCGTTTTGTTGCGTGATCTCTTCGTAAGTATGAAGGGAAATTCGGTCCCAGTCTTTGCAGTATACGTCTATTGATAGGCGTGTTAAGTTGTTTTCCGACTCTGTTTCTATTTCTGTACCCAGAAGGCCCGCAATTGGCGTTTAAATCGCCCATCAAAATGACCGGTATCCTATAGTTGAAGAGTTTAGTAAAGTTTTGTACCGTTAATTGGGGGCGCCTGAGTGGCTGGTATCCAGTTGCGACAAACAATGATGTTACTTAATTCCATTTTAATTTCTATAGCTAAATATGCATCTACCAATCCTTGTATTGTTTTGTACTGCAATCCTTATTTGACCGCTATTGCCGCTCCGTCGTGTGTTTCTCCTGAAGGATCGAAGGATTTGTGTTAATAACATTGTAGTTCCATATCTTTAATTTTTCGTTTTTTGTCTTTCTTCCATATTCTAATATTAGTATAACATCTGGGTCAATCTTTCTGAATAAGTTTCCGTACATTTAAATAGTGGTTCTTGTTTGAATACCATATCCCAGGCACGAACATTAGCCAAGCATCTTACTGTTTTAAAATCAAAGCAATATCGTATGCCTATTATTGCTGTAGTCACCTGCTAGTGCTCCACTTTTTATATGATTACACGCTCACTGACATTGAAACCATTCATTGATGAATTTATTTAAATTATAGGCAGTGATATGCAGTTCTCTCATAAATCTTGGGAGAAGTTAATAGAAATCAAGCTAGCTTTGGAGACAGCAAAGATTGAGACTGTGCAATTGTAAGAGCAAAATTGAACTCCAGGTGAGTTTTATAAGGTTTGGTTCCATTGCAAAAGTGAAGTTTCCAAAATGCAATACATTCTTTCTCGCAACCTGCATGATGCAATGGCAATTCGAGAAAAATAACTATTTAGTACCAAACCATTCGTAACATTATTATTTCTAGATTCTAGGTTGAATGTTTTGCTTTCCCAATCAGACCAAAAAATTGCCATCGAACATCTACGAAAATTGCACACGAATTCGCAATTGCTTAATGGTGCGTTTGAACCTGAAGAGCAAAGCGAGTTGGATCCTACTACTATAACTAACTCAAACGAAAACGATTTGGAAAAGGCACTTAAAGCATCCGAAAAAAGCAAAGTAACTGCCACACTCAGAAAACATGGTGTTATATTGGTTCTTAAAAACTTTGCTAACGCTGAAAGAATCCCATGAGATAGTAATCTTATTACATGGTAGAATTCTATGAAACTTAAATATGCAAGCTATATGAGCTAGTTAAAGTCGTTCATGCAGTTCCGATGACGCAAGTGTCTGTTGAAAGATTGTTTGCGACTTTTAGATTAATCTTAAGTCCACAACGAAATAGTTTATTACCACAAAATATACAAAATATCTTGGTGTTTCACTCAAATTTTGATGTGCAGTAAACTGTTCTATATTATATGTTTCTATGAAAATACATATATATATATGTATGTGTGTAGTGTATATTTGAAATTTACTTTTTATGTCTTACTTTGCTTGTAGTTTTATCAATAAATATAGTTTAATTCATACTTATATCGTAAATAATATTCGATATTTGTCTGAAATAGATAGCTATAATAACATAAACTAATGAGATATGTACTAGGATATAATTCCAACCTACTCTATGATTTTCCTTGAAATTATGTATGATATTGCGAATTTAAATTTATTTCAAATATATTCACCATAATGCTTTCAAGTTTGCATTTAAAAGAGCTTGAGTTGTTCTTATAAGATATTATTTGTATTCTGTATGTTTATTGCATAATATTTTAATATAATAATGAAAATTTGTAATAAATGCTTTACCCATTTTGGGGGACAATGTTTGAATGTACAATGTTTAAAAATGCTTCGTGGGTTCTGTATTTTTATTGCATAATATTTCAATAGAGAAAAAATGTAGTATGTAGTATCCCATTAAAACTTCCATTTGACTGCAGTTTTTTCATCCTTACATACCGTTTCGTGCATCGAGACTTTGCGAATATTTTACCCATTAATTTCAATAGAAAAATACACACTGAATTTGGGCATCTGGTACATATGGATAGCTATAATAAACAAGAAATAACACACTAAATAAAGAATTTACCTTAACTCAATAAAATGTGTAATTAGAGGGAAAAAGATTTTATAAGTTACTTTGTTATAAATTATATTTTACGAGGGAAAAGCATATAGAACTCTGAAATAATAGATTTAAGCATTTGAAATGCAGGTTGTACTCGAACTCGAATCGAATTCGAATCCAAATCGATATTAAAAAATCGAAAAGCAAAAATATTTGAATAAAAAAAAAATAGAGAGAACTCGTATCGAAATCCGAATTGATATTTTTAAAAATGCCAAACTCAAATCGAAACTCGAATCGATATTCATTTCAGTTCCCAGCCCTGATTTTTCGTCATAACATCCTTATTAGAAATTTGCTTGCATTAAGCCTAGTGAAGAAGCTAATGGAGATAGAATTTGCGTATTTTTTTTAAAATAGAGATATTTATAACAAAGCGCCCACAAAATTCGATGGTGGGCATAATCCCCAAATTAACCAAATGCTCTTTTAATGATAATGGCCATCGTTTCACGAAATGGGGACTTTGTTAAATAGGAGCGGCGAAAGAAAAAAACATGTTTGCTACTAATTCATGGCAAGAGGGATGGGATAGGGTGCGGAGGGTGTAGTAGTAGTAAAGCTGATGCTACACCAGGAGCCTTGTGTAATGGCAAGTTTTTTCGCTCCTGTATTGTACCTTCCAGACGGAATAACTTGTGCCATAATGCCCCAGGTGACATCTGAATGATTGCGTGACATCTCGGCCCCAATGCCCACAGGAGGACCTGCGGCTATAAATTTTCGCACATTTTCACTTCTCCTAACTGTACTACTCTCCTAGCAGATCTCTCCTCACAAACACTTAGGGAAATTGTCTTGTTAACTTTCTTTTTCGATTTAATTATAAGAAAATTATTTCGAGGTTAGAAGCGAAAACTAATGAGTGCTTCTCTACCAGGAAGTGAATAAGGAGAGATCCGTTAAGATTAATATCAACGCCATTTCACCTACCAGCAGTGAAACCTGGAATACACAATCCTCCAGATGTTATCTGCTTCGTGGTTTGCCTAAAAAGAAACCTGCAACACCTTAGCCAAAAAGTAAGGGTATTTTACGAGTAAAATTCCAAAAGTCTTAATGAGATTTTAGGCGAGAGATAAGAGTTTAGGGGGGGGGGGGGCATATTCTTATTATCCCTTCTTTATTTATTTATCTATCTTATTCTTCATCTTAATTTTCAGTATGCATTTTCTTGTTCTTGACTGAAATTCCTTAAAGTTAGCCCTTCAAACATTTGACTTCACTTTTATCTTGATTTAGGTATTCTTGTTGGCTGGCTTGGTCCTCAAATCTTCGATTTCTTCCTTGATGTATCTTCATTTTCGTCCAAGTATCTTGAGTTGATGATTTATTGGTCCTTCTTGATTCTAGTTGAGTTGGTCGTTCGAGAGTTTTGCTTGACTTCCGTTTTCTTCTTGAAGATTTCTTCATAAAAGGTTTTAGACTGTTGAGTTTCGAACGCGGTACCATTGGATTTAAACGCCAACTATCTATTTGCACCCCTACAAGTTTAGTCAAACTAGCCCCCTGTAGCTTCCACAACGTCCTTAATACGGCTCGGGAACCTGACGCATGCGTTTCTCACGGTGTCTCGGAAGATCATAGAACACTTCCTTTGTGTAACTGGCCGTAGCAGAAGTTCTTTCATCTGAAAAGAAGCAGATGTCTCCAATTCAACAGGATGATTCAGCTTGTTCAAGAGCCTCTTTGCCTTCGCCACGTGGTTCTCCTTGGCCACGTCTCTCATAATTTGTTCCTTGCGCCTCTTGTACGAGGTGTAGCAAAAGTCAACCTTCATGGAGAGCTTGATAGTCGTAACTCCAACGCATTTCTCTCTCGCCAAAGGCTGGTTCCCGACCTCGGGTCTTCCATCACATTGTCCTTGAGTTGTTTAATGGATTCCGGCGTAAGGATGTAGTCAGCACGCCTGCTGTATTCCTTTTTGTGGCCACGGCTTTGTAGGCTCCGATGCAGCTGCCCACGTCACGTCTTTACATTTTAACAGAACATTTGGCATTATTCATGAAGTTAGTATTCTGATACCCAGCTCTAATCATGATGATGCAGGTCAAAGTTTTCAGTCCATGTCATCTAACTTTTCTCAACTAAAATTTATTCTGTCTCCATTCTAATGCCGTTGACTGTACACCGATACATTAACATGCTCTCCTCAAATTCAGCCCAGACACCAAATATCTATCTATCTCTCTTCCCCTCTTTTCTCTCTCTCTCTCTCTCTCTCTCTCTCTCTCTCTCTCTCTCTCTCTCTCTATATATATATATATATATATATATATATATATATATATATATATATATATATATATATATATATATATATATATATATATATATGCAAAATATCCCAGAGGAGAGATGAAAAGCGAAATCCAAGTACTTCCGAACTGTATTCAGTTCATTCTCAAGGAATAAATAAAGGATACAAAACGAGAGCGGTCAATTTAAAGAGACCGGATGATATATTGAAATTAAGAAAGGAATTAATAAAGGAGCATTCTGCTTTTCATCTTTCCTGTGGGATTTTTTTCAATTATTGCTCTACTTATGCGCTACTTCATGAGTTTCTTATATATATATATATATATATATTTATATATATTAATAAAATAATGGGAGCATCTCCTCTAAAACGTTTTTGAAATGAAGTTAGTATATAAATTGCAATGGGTCAAGGAAGATGATAAATTTGTAGAGATTGCCAACTTCGACTAGCCGAAAATAAGAATATAACTGAAGTGATAAAGACTACGAAGATACACAATTCTGCGAAACAGGAAGAACGAATAGCACCACATCAATAAAGCAAACTGCCTAAAACACTCGAAGGTCGTATTCTGGCAACCCAAAGATTCGTAAATGAGTCCCAGCACCTTTCTAAAGTTCTAATTTTAATTTCTTGCCTATACAACGAGATATTACCACAACTCTTTAAGTTAGTTAAAATTCTGATAATTTTTTTCATCGTGACTATAAGTTTACCATTTTTTTATTATTAATCTTAGCATTTCTGTGGTGTTTTTCAAAAGATTCTCGACATTGTGAACAAATGGCCTCCTGATTAATACTTTACATTACTCCTCTCCTTTTTCTGGTCAAGTTTTTTGACCACATTACCCGCAATCTTCGTAAAATTCTTCAAAATAATCAAGTCACAGAGAATGAAAGATAGGGGCGGCCTAAATCGTCGAGTTCGCTAAATTATTGGAATAGACTGACTAAAGAGAGAATTTCTCAGAACGAAAAGAAGGGCCGATGCGTAAGTTTAAATTGAAGCCACCAAGAAGACGTTAAGGTCAACTGACGCAACGAGAAGATGAGATATATGGCTTCGAGAATGGGTTGGCGGAAAGAGAAAGTAGGGTAACGGTGGGGTAAGACGGACCCATAGGATGAGATGGAACCCCCATCTAATCCCAACCAGAAAGGACAATGTTCAAATTGTGGCTGCTAGATGTCCTTCACATCATCCCTAAGTGATGTATTTGCAGGCAGAAGTCACGCTCAGTAGTCCATTTGCGCTCAGGAGGAAAGTTATGTTTTTCCATGGTGCTGATGTTATTTGTACAAGGTAAGATACTGGATTGTTTAGCATTGACATATTAGCTATAATGACTTACTATTTATACTGTATATGCCCATTTGTGTGTAAATTATAGCTATGTGCTATAAATTTCTATACAAAACATGGATGTTCTGTTGAAAACTTCTGAGATTGAATATTTACTTTGGGGGTAAAATGGAACCCATTGGGTTCCATCTTACCCCTTACCATAAATATTTCACAAACCCTTAACATTTTCTTTCCTTTTTATTTATAGATGCCCCGGAAATACGTGAGAGTCAGTGGTAGATGGGAATGGAATGAGGCAGCGATGAACAGTGCAATAGATGCAGTTTGAAAATAAAGATGGGCTTGAAAAAAGCTTCAAAATTATTCAATGTGCCCAAGACTATTCTCGGTCGCCGTGTCAGAGATAAAAATAAGATAGAAACTGGTTCAACAAAGGTAAGAAACTGTCTAGCACATGCCAAAGTTAACTATCTTGTCTAGCACTTCCTGAAAGTTTAACCTTTTTGAATGACTTATGCATTGATTCCTGTTAACCTTTGTCTTTAATGCTTGCTGTTTGTTGTCCTTCAATATTTTATGTTTTGTCATATTTTATTTAATTTTAACTTCTAACAAATTGCATCTGTCTCATTTTCCAGCTGCTTGGCCCTATTAGGACGGTATACAGTGCTGCACAAGAAGTAGGGTTGGTTACTCACATTTTATCGATGGAGGAACGATTTTTTGGACTGATTACAAGGGATGTTTGCTACATTGCATTTCATGCAGCGGAAAGGAATAAACTAGACCACAAATTTAACAAAATGGTGAGTTCTTGCTACTAAACAGGTTTCTTCATTTCATGCTTAGTTTACATCCTAGTATGATACGCATAGGAGATTGCCTTTATTCCCATTACAACATCTGTTTCTGTGTTTTGACCAGGTTGGACTTGCTGGTAAAGACTGGTTACTAGGCTTCCAACAGCACCACCCAGAACTTGCAATTCAAACTCCAGACCCAACTTCTGCTGTTCTAGCAAGATGCTACAATCAGACAAATATTGAAATGTTTTTGACATCTTATCATCAGTTAAATCAGATTATTCCTTTCCTCCCCACAGGATTTTCAATGTGAATAAGACAGGTGTTACAACGGTGCCTACAAAGCCTACAAGAATCCTCGTTCTGCTGGGTTAAAAATAGGTTGGCACACTGACCTCTGTTGAAAGGAGAGTTTTAGCTACAGCAGTTTGCTGCATGTCTGTGCTGGGGACCAGTTTGTTCCACCTTTCCTCATCTTTGCAGGAGTCTGAATGAAGCAAGAATTGAAGGATAGTGCTCCTCCAGCAACTAGATTTGCATACTATCCATCTGAGTGGATGCAGCTCTCCATTTTTTGCTGAATGGTTGCTTCACTTTCTAGCTCACACCAAGCCAGCAGGGGATGATCCAACTTTATTAATTATTGATTATGACTCACATAAAGAATCTTGATGTCATAAGTTTTACCACGGAAAATTATGTCATGATTGTCATTTTGCCACCACATTGTAGTCACCGAATGCAGCCACTGGATTTTTCCTTCTTGAAACCACTGAATGCCTACTATGTGAGGGCTATTAAAACATTCCTTAGAAACAATTCCGGCAGGCAGGTGACCATCTACAAACTAACTGCATTGTTTGGAGAGGCCTATCTATAGACTGATCTTCCAAACAAAGCCATAATTGAGTTTAGGAAAACAGGAATCTGCCCATTGAATAAGAATGTTTTCGGCGAAGCAGACCTTTTACCTGCCAACCCCACAGATATTCCATTAAATGGTGAACAGGAAGCGGAAGATCCTGACGACCCAGTTGCCCCTCCAATCATGACTACTGAGAATAAACTTGAATTGGAAGTAGCTGCTGAACCAGAACACCCAAGTGCTGTGCCGGAACCTGTAACACCAAACGTGACTCGGAACCTATTCAGGCCAGATAGTTCACCGAAGGAAATAATTCCATTGTCAAAAGTGGGCCACAACTACACGAAAGAAGAGAAACAGGTCTCAAGGGCGAGCTCTCATTATGACAGCATCCCCATATAAGAAAGAGCTAGAGTCATCAATTTAGAAGAAACATGAAAAATAACTCACTCTAGCAAAGAAGCGCAAAGAGAGAGAAGCAATGAAGAAAACAGAAACTCTAGCATCCAAAAAACGACCAAACAAAAGCGTGATAAAAAAACAACACACACAGCAAGCAAAAGCTAAACCATCCTGTGTTCATGAAAGTGACAGTGAGAGTGAGGGAGATTTAACTGTATTGCAATGATACATTTGGTAATTCTCTGAGAGGTGAAGGGTGGGTTTGTTGTGCCATTTGCAAGAGATGGGCACATAAACAATGTGCAGGAATGCAAGATGAGGCAGATGTTTTTGTGTGTGAACTATGCAGGTAATGATCAGTTTCTTTATGGTATGGTATAGCGCTATGAAGGACCCAAACAGGAGTAAAATGGGCAATGTATAGGGGTACAGGATGATGAGGAAAATGGTTTTCTACGTCATTTGTGCCAGCAAAGATGTTTCTTTGTTTTAAAGTTAAAGATTATGAGAAACATTTAGAGGGATAAGATGGACTCCTGTGGTCCATCTTACCCCGTTATATTTTATTTTGGTGTCATTAAAATTGTTTTTTTGAAAATTCAGTCTATCAATCTTTTCTTCCAAAAACCATGCCCAGGGGGCGTATTGTAATCATAACACACCAAAGCACCACCACAACTCCTAAAATCTCACAAAATTATTTAAATGTGGTTTCTAAACTAGTTCCTTTGTTAAATAGTCCGTCTTACCTCACCTCCCCCTACTTGGATTTCTCCAAGCCGCTTGGAGAATTAGGATGACAGAGAGAAGAGATGATGATTTGATAAGGGTTTTAACATCATTCTGCATATTTTTTGAGGCCATTTCTTCAGTAGAGACTTAAAATTCAACCCGGACTACGAACCACGAATAACTATAAAATGCATTGCCTTCTCCGTGAAATAGAGCGGAAAGGTGAGTCCAGCCGACAACTAACTACACCCGATCTGGCTTAAGTTGGCTAAAATAGGTATGGGTGTTTCTTCTCCCATATACCGAAACCTTGCAGAGTAACCTACTGGTAGGAAACCATATAGTAAGGTGTATTATGTAACATAAATAGCTCCATCGGAAAATATTTAACGAAGAGTAAAATCGAAGCGCAATCATTACCAAAGACGGCGATGGACCTAAGGAAACCCAAGCTAAGCGTGTTAAGGGCAGAGGCGAGATAAGGCAATCAATGGCCAGGTATTGTTTTCCTTCCGCATACACCCCTTAATATATATATATATATATAAACATCTTTTTCAGATACTTTTCTTGTTTTGAATTACTATTTATCGATTTCTTGACTGATTTGTCTCTGCCCAAGTAGGCAGTCGCCAGATGGTCTCTTAAAATTGAAAAAAGAAAGGAAAAGGAGACTGATTTGTCTCCTGAGAGAACTTTGACGTTCATGCACAAATTCAAATCCTTAGCGCGTTTGTTTTCTTACCTTCAATGCGACACTTCAAATATGAGTAATGATTGCTGAAAAGAATGAGTTGAATATATAATAGGCGAAGGGGCTTGCTGCCATTTTCTTTACGACGTTTTTTTCTCCGTTTTTCTTCCTTTGATCATATAATCGATGGAGGGTATTGAAGTACCCTGGCAGAACATAAACCGTAATCATCCGGATTTTTCCTGCCAACACGTCGCACCATCCCAGCATGGACGAGACTAATGATTATTTCACAATTTCTCACCCAAAGCACACCAGGATTGTTTGTATGTATACTATTCAAGCTTAACTCTGACCGGTAATCTCCTAACTTTTATACCTTCAATGAGTGTAAGGAAATAGTTATCTAGGTTCACTGAAAATGGCTAAAAGGGAGGGTAGTCGAAAATAAACTCAGCATAGAGAGGCAACGAATACATTAAATATTTTAAAATATATAATGAATTTTAGAATTACTGCATTTCAATTCAGATTGAATACAAGTACTAAATCGACCAAATGACGAAACGGCAAATAAAGGTGCCGAAACGTATCCGTTCGCATCTGTTCCACGGCCCTGTTTTCTTGATACACGAAGCCCCCTAGAATACTGTTCTTAATTCCGATCTCGCCGCTCTCTATTTGTATCTCTTGCTCTTTGAATCTGCACACCATTAATCAATAAAGTATTCCAATAAACAAATTTTTGCGTTGGTAATTTAATCATTAATTTGAGCCCCGCGTCGATAGAGCTTTTAATAAATGTGAGCTCCCACCTTTTATAAATAGGCTCTGATAATTACATCTTGTGATTTCTTGGGCGAAGAACTTTTCATTTGCATAGTGAAAATAAATTTAAAAAACAAACATTAGTTTTGACTTAGGATGATGATATACAAATCTGAAAATAATAATCCTTGTAAAACAGGTTGAATAAGTTTTATAAATGTTATAAAAATCACTGGCTGTTTATGAGTTAATTGAAATACATATGCATAAAAAAGCGACCTGGTTTTCAACTTCAAATGTAGTGATGTTTGGTAAGATTAAATTTAATTGGGCATATTATTTAAGCATGTCAAATTAATCAGTGTATTCAATGATCAAGTTAATTGTTATGAGCGTATTCATAAAAATTCCTCAGGTTCAGGCCTACTATTTCTAACAATATTTTGTTTTTCATCAGTTTCTTTTACTAAAGCTATGATTTAAGAGTTCTGAAACAATACCTATTTCATGCTCTATTCTGGGCTATTTTTTAATATTTACGAGTATATAAATTATCATTTAAATATTTAATATACTTTTAATTAGAAGCACAGTAAATGTATTGATATATTTTTCTTTCAAATTTATTGAAAATTATAAACGAAAAGTGAAATAGTGAAAAAAGGATGGATTAAGAATATATACATTTTGTTCTTATTTTACATGCGCTGGAATTCAATACAATAGAAGTCTAGATAAAACTTTTAATTCTAATAACAGCGTGCGCCCGACATGACTATGGAGCTGTTTTTCTTTGTTAAACTGTATATACATATGTATATCCTCCCGCCGATATACAGGCAGTCACAAAAACTGTACTGTGTTTTACAAAGGTGTTGCGCTCAGTCAATATTTATAATGATGTCACATGTTCTTCAGGACTGCTTCAATTACTTTTGTTATGCCAGAGACCAAATTTGTGTTAAAATCTTGACTGATATTGCTCTATTTTTGTTCAATAAGCATCCAAAACTGCTGTTAATCAATAGCCAGTTTGATTATCGCCTACCAATTTTCTATTAGGTTCAAATTAGCGATTTCACTGGCAAAGGTCCCAAAAGGTTGATGTTATTTTCAGCAAAAAACAAAGTGCGCCAACATGCTGAAAAAAACTGCTATCATCACCAAATTTGTCGTGAACTGCTGAGAAAATATTCTGATGAAGCAGGTTTTGGAATCATTTTGAGTTCATGACAGTGTTCTTGGGAAAATATGTTAGTCCTCCAGTTCCTTCAATAAAAAGCACCTCCAGCCATCAAGAATGTTTGAATGCATCACCGTGATCGCGTCACAGGAGTCGCGAAATGGCTCTTCTTTTCTCCTCCTAACAAAAGATCTTTCAGACGCTCCAACCAGCAGGAGAAAGCTTCACCATTACATATTACTTTAACCTAGTCTTCAATAGTCAATTCTTTAAATTTAATACAAAAGTAGAGCCTATCCTTAAAGTTGTTATTGGTGAAATGAGACTTCTACAAAGCCATTCTCGACTTGAGACGTTTGTCGAAAAATCGCTGCCTCATTGTGCGCACTGAATAAATTACGAAATAGATTAAAATCATATAAAATAATTCTTTTGATGCATATTTGTCCTCATTTTACTCTTTTGATCGAATAGCAAAGCTCCAAGGACTAAAACTTGCCTCTTCCAATGACAGAACCAGAGCACGATTTTGGATTCAGCAATGGAATAGTCTTTTATTAATATTTTTGAAACGCAGACTTTTTAATAAACCTGCAATAATTTAAATATTAGAGTAATTATTCCTATCACGTAGATTTCAAAATCAAAAAGTAAAAATAACAATATATATTAGTCTCAAAGCTTTGGCCATTACTGTATATCACAAGAAGACAAAGATATAAATATTTTTATTGTCGAAATCAACAAAATGGATTAATCGTATGCCTATAGAAAACATCTTTTATTAATGAGAATTAGACTAATTAATGAGATGTTCCAATCTGGTTTCAAGGCTAGGCACGACGATAACTTTGGTCACCGGTCTATTGTAATAATTCTTCATTGCTTTATCGATTGCCCTCTTCTTATTCATCGTCTTTATGAATTCATATGAGTATGTGTAACCTTTATATACTGATTTCTATCGTATCTAGAATCTCAAAATCGTTCTGTTAATTTGTGAGTGACATATAAAGTAGGGCGGAGAGGCGTTGTAGTGTTCTCCAAAGGTTGGTTCTTGGTATGCTTCGATTTATTTGTTCTTCGCCATAGTTCATTATTTTATTTATAATCACAGTACACAAAAGTGTACCCACCCGCAGATAGGTTTGCTGATATATTTTAAATTTATCCATCTGCCCACGACATCACTATTAACTATGAAATGATACTTGGACAACATTTTGAAATTCAATCATGAAACAACAGGTAATGCTGGCGGATACTCTTCCCTATGTGTCTCGCTGTTAAAATATTGCTCAATTTCTTAAATTTAGTGTTTCCTCGAATCCCTCTTTCGACACTGCTAAAATTCTGGGCCTCATATTTAATAGTATCTCTCTCCTAAAGCTCATTTCGCTAATGTTTGAGCCTTCACTGTGGTTCCTTACCTCCCAGTTTAATGACTGAACTCTCTTATCGATGGATACCATGCATCTACCCTTCTATCCCTTCAAAGATATGCATCCCATGCTTTCCTTAACTCCCGGATTGATTACTGAAAATCCCTTCACACTGGATAACATGCATCCACTCTGTAGTATTGAAGGGAGGAACCCGAGTTTACACATACACACTCTCACACACACTGATACGCACATACAAAAACATACATGAGATATTTTAATGGACCCGATGCCCCACTCTTCCCCCATCCTAGATTTTTTTTTTGAGTGAAAATAGTTGAAAATAATGTTTAATAAGGCAAAGAGATAAACATCGCTATTATACCATTTTAGTGACCATATGATTTCTGCGAACGCACATACATACACGGGCATATGCACACATGATCGTTTATCAGTTTAAAGCTTCGTTTACAGAGTAAGTAGTTTTATTATTTTATTTAATTTATACTAACCAGATTACATAATGGCATATAATATATCAATTAATCTAATCAGATACGTGCACTTAATTCTGATCGATTGCGCTATTACAGAGTAAAGGTTTGGGTGAAAGATCAATAAGAGACTGTTTGATTGATTTAAGAACAGTTTCAAATATGTGCTAGAAATGATATTTGAGATTTAATGGTGATGATTGTCGATATTTATGCGATAATATAGCTGACTATCTTGCGTTTAATCATAACGATGCTAGCGTCGCGTTTGCTTCTGATTGGACGAAAAAAGAAGAATTCTAAAAGTCTTCCATTCTAAATTGTTCTTTTGCTCCATTCTGTTCTTTTGCTGCACTTCACTCTTCAGCGATTCTATTTCTCTTCTCTTGGTCGTTTGTTTGAATTTATTAATTCTAAATATAACGTTTTGGGGATCTTTTCATAGCTCATCTATTCCGATTTGATCACTTTTGAGTTCAGAGTTGATTGTGTGTGGTAAATATGAATATAAACTTAGGGGCTTAGAAAAAAATAATAGATCTAATGTAGTGTTCAATAAGCATCTGAAACTGATGTTGATCAACAGCCAGTTTGATTATCGCCTACCAATTTTCTTTTGGGTTCAAATTTGGCAATTTCATTGGCAAAAGTCCCAAAAGGCTGATGTTATTTTCAGTAAAAAACAAGGTGCGCCAACATGCTGAATAAAACTATTATCCTCACCAAATTGGTCGTGAACTGCTGAGAAAATGTTCTGATGAAGCAGGTTTTGGTATCATTTTGAGTTCATGGCAGTATTCTTGGGAAAAAATGTTTATCCTCCAGTTCCTCCTACAAAAAGCAGCCCCAGGCATGAAGAATGTTGGATGCATCACCGTGATCGCGTCACAGGAGTCGCGAAATGGCTCCTATTTTCTCCTTCTAACAAAGAATCTTTCAGAAACTCTAAACAAGCGGGAGAAAGCTTTGTCGAAATTTATGTGATAATATAGCTAACTCTCCTGCGTTTAATCATGACGATGCTAGCGTGGCGTTTCCTTCTTCCGATTGGACGAAAAAAGAAGAATTCGGAAGCTCTTCCATTCTAAATTGTTATTTTGCTCCATTCTGTTTTTTTATGCATTAGCGAATCCATGTCCCGTCGCTTGGTTGTTTGTTTGAATTTATTAATTCTAATTATAACGTTTTGGGGATCTTTTCATTGTTCATATCTCCTAATTTAATCACTTTCAAGTTCAGATTTGATTTTGTGTGGTAAATATGAATATAAAAGTACAATTTAAAATTAAGAGACAATTTGTTAGGACAGATATAGACAATTCTTTTTCTCGGATGGTCATAAAAATAAAATCAGATTTTCATCTCTTAGTTCTTTAATTGATAAATTTATCGTAAAAGCAATTTCTAAAGAAGATATTATAGTTGCTTGGGAAATATCACAAATATATCACAGAGTTAAACACAATCTTTCCTGCAACTCATTTGATTATAGTTTGAAATTAAATTCAAAACTTTATCGGGATTCAAAATTACCAGCAAAAATATTTTGTGGTTGAACCAAATCAAAGGCACGTGTTACAAATGTGATCGGTAAAAATGTATTAGAAGTAGTTTTGAAACTATTTGAAACATGATTCGCCTCTATAGTTCTGTCTTCAAATTGATGCTTCAAATCACAAAAACATGAAAATGTTCCCAGTATGTGTTCAATAATTTAATATGGAATTTGGCACATTGAATTATATAATTGATTTTTTCGAGAATGCAGATGGAATGTTCAAATATTTGAGAAACAATATAGACAATTTGTACCTTGATTGAAAAAGTTTCTTATTTTAGGGCAGATAACGCAAATTGCAATTTTGTAATAAAGCATTCTTTATATACTAATATCCTCAAACTGAATGACGGTGTTGTTAAAGTTAATTGCAATGCCAAATTTTACATAATGCAGTCAAATTTACTTTGTAAAACATGAATGTGGAGTTAGAAAATATTGTCCTAAAGAATTATGGACATTTTTCTGGAGAGACAGAATTTAGTGAAATTCTTCGTCATCTACCTACTTCCTTGGAAAGCCTAAAGTTCATATTTCTTAAGCAGACCCAAAATAGTTTCATTTGTGCTTTTAATTCCTGAAACATAATCATACTGTGAAAGGATTTTTAGTGTAATGCCATATAAATGGCGAAATGAAAGAAACAGTTGTTCCGTAGAACTAATGAAAAATGAACTTTTCATATTGTCTGGAATTTGCCGAACAACAAAAGATGACACCCAATTGCTCAAGTCCACAAAAAACAGAAAAAGTATAATTTAAAAAAATATAAATATTTTACATAGTTAAGAAAGAATAATTTTTTGAGTTTTATGTTTTATTATATGGGTATAGGGGGAAAGGAAAGATTTTAGCCCAATTAAAGTTTATTCCCTCTCTTTGAGAATGTAAATTTTCAAATCAAGAGCCTTGTCATACACCAAAGAGTAAGTACATTTAATCAGATGGGTACTCAAATCCCTATGCCTCCCTCGGATTCAAACCAAACTCATCTCGGATTTGAAATCACGGGTCGGGACTGCAATTGTGGTGAAAATAAAGTAAAATCCCACAGACCGAGACTCAATAATGAAAAGTTGTAAAGTAAGATCAATAGAAGCTTAAAATCGTGTAGGTATATATTTATAAAGCTCAATTTATTTTGTGTACACCTTATAATTAACATGTAATACTACATTAGATTTATTAATGGAATCTAAGTCTCTAAGTTTATATTCATATTTACCACACCAAATCAACTCTGAACTCAAAAGTGATTAAATTGGGATAGATGAGCTATGTAAAGATCCTCACAATGTGATAATTAAAATTAATCAATTCAAACGAATGACCGAGCGAAAGGACATAGAATCGCTAACGCATAAACAACATAGTGGAACAAAAGAACAATATAGAATGGAAGACCATTAGAATTTTTCCTTTCTCTTCCATTCGGAAGAAGGAAACGTGATGCTAGGATTGTCGTGATTAAACGCAGGATGGCTAACTTTATTATCGCATAACTTTTCGAAAATCAGCACCATTGAATCTCAAATATCATTCCTTAGAAATGAATTAATATTTGAATTTAAATGTAAAATAAATCATTATAACAACCTTGACTTTTTTAAAAATACATGTTACAAAAAACTAAGAAAATTACTTACTCTGTAAACTAAGCTATAAATTGAGAAACGGTCATATATGTGTATGCTCGTGTATGTGTGTACGTGTGTGTTTGCAGAAAATCCTTATTTCTCCGTGAACCTATGTCGCTTTTAGTGGGTGGAATGATCTGCCAACTCTTACATTCTTCGGTCCAATCTTCAAGAGTGTCTCGAAGACCCACCTCTTATCTAAACTCTTTCCTTAGTTAGTGAACAGGTGCTCTGTGAACACAAGTGGCTTTGAAGAGCGCCATACAAAAATGCGCAAAACCCGCGGCTTTTTGTCTCACGATACGATTGTGTGAAAGATATCTCAAAATGTTATCGACAGATTTTGATCAAATGTTGTGGAGGCCTTGTGTCAAGAAAAAGAGTTGATAGATTTTGGGTCAGGTCCAGGTTCTTAACCCGGTATTTAGTTTCTTTTCATTAGGAGATTAGGTATTCTGAGGTTTTGCCATAATTATAAAGAATGGGTTAGTCCAAATTTATATTAAAAGTGGCAATATTTATCGATTCTCTGTAGAGTAATGAAGAATAGTGGGAACGTGGGACTAACACCAATATGCAGCTGGAATTTTTATAGCTCGATAAATACGAGATCCGGATCTGGTTTTATTGGCAACTCAGCTCTTTGACGATAATTCCTAAAGCGACAGATAGGCTTCCAGGGTGAAGCATTCATATGGTGTTACATTATTTAACTGATGGCCTATACGGAGTAGAAATCTGTATTCTTTCCACCATTAGATTAAAGGAATTAAACAAGAACTGTTGACCAAAAAGTCGCGTGCCCTCATTATTCTGATTTATATCCTTACGACATTGAATTCTCGGAGTAACCTCGAGAGGACATTGGTAATTCTATCATTCGAAAGAGAATGGAAACACCTTAAGGGTTTCAAATTTCATTAGAATCGGCTGAATAGTTATGATGTTATTGCCCAGAAAAAAAATCCCTGGCTAACCTTGGGTGGCTTTGGCAATTATATTATTTGGAAGGGAATGTAAAACAATATAAGGGTTTGAAATTTCGTTAGAATCAGCGAAATAATTATGATGCTATTGCGCCCCCCCCCAAACTAATTCCAGGGCTAACCTTAGGAGGACCTTAGCAATTATATCATTCGAAACAGAATGTAAAACAACATAATGGGTTCAAATTTCGTTAGAATTAAAACAGGGAATTAGAACAAAATAATTCCCTAGGCTAATCTTGGGAAAACTTTGGCAATTATATCATTCGAAATATAAGGTAAAGCAACATAATGGTTTCAAATTTTGTAGAATGGTCGGAATAGTTATGATGTTATTGCCAAAAGAAAATAATTTCCGGGCTAACATGGGAAGACTTTGCCAATTGTATCATTCGAAAGAGAATGAAAAACAACATAAACATTTCAAATTTCGTTAGAATTAGCTGAATTGTTACAATGTTATAAAAAAAGAAGCAAAACGTAGACCGACTGACAGACCGCCATAATGAGATGTAGAGTCGCCCGTGACTAAAAAGTCACAACTTTCTAAAAGTTTATTAAAAAGCAGAACCAAATTATATTAAAATATATATGTGAGGGAATCCCCACGTGGAAGATCTTCAGCAGAAAGGAACTCCCATGCACAGCAAAAGGTCTGCCTAGGCCTAAAGTGGAAAGCCTACCCCCCCTCCCCTTCCACAAGCGGTAGCCTCGAATCGAGTCCGTCACGATTCACCTTTATGCGGGCTGAAATAGCTCTGCAAGAAGATTTGAGGCCCTTCGAGAGTAGAGTTGTTTCCCGCTAACTCCCAACTCCGGGGAGAGCCTCGGACATAAATAACGCTCGACTCCCCGGAAGAGACACAGGGTTGAGAAGTCTCGCCAGAACCCAGAAGATTTCCCCATGGTTCCAAGTCAAGTGCTAGCAACAAAGCAAAGTGACAGCTGGACTATTTTGTGTATTTGGAATTAGCCCCAGCCACGAGGTAATTCCACTGAACGATCGCCCCGAGTGATTTTCCCGACTTCTTTCATCAACTCCTGTCGAAGCCCTCCTTATTTCGGGTAGCCGAAATACTCTCCCCTGGACCGGAAGTTACCGTCCTCCCCCCTTGCTTTTGGAGAACCGTCATCAGTCCAACCTCCCGCTCTAAAATCCGAGGGGTCTCACCTCACGTACAGAAGACATCCGTAAGCCCCCCCCTCCCCCCTTCAGTAACCCAATTGAGTTAATCTTCCCCCCTTCGTTTATTGATCTGATTTTTGCCCGTTAATTCTCTGAGGTAATTTTACCCTTCAATCCTCTTATTAATTTTTTTGTGTAAATAAAATTCTATTTTTGTTCATGTCTCTTTAAATAACCTTGAACTTTGCCATTGTCCATAATTTTCCTGACCTCGTTGCACTCTCTCGTTACTCAGCCCGTCTGAACTCGTGGTTTTCCGTACCTTTTGTCGGTTCGCTTTCAAGTTATTGGTCCTCTCTCATAAATATAATATGGTATTGATATAATGTAATGTCATACCACGACATATATATATATATATATATATATATATATATATATATATATATATATATATATAATATACATATTATATAAATCTGGTGTCAAGTGTGTTGGGGATTTACGAACCCGTGTCATTTTAATTTCAACATTAGAACTTTCCCTTGTTATTCACGTGTATCCCTTTTATTTTAATTATTGTATTGTACTGGCAGAAGGCAAGTTTAAGTTATTTGAAGAGCAGTGGAATGTAATCTATTTAGATTTTGTGTTGGACGCCAGGTAATTAATTTTTTTTTTATTGTGTTCGAATTTTGGAGACTCTCCTGGTTATTAATCCAAAAGAGTTAAGGTCTTTGGTATCCTAATTCCGGTAGGACCATTTTAATATTTTTGCCTGCTAAGAAACAGCAGAGGTAGGTAGCTGTATCTTAATTTTTTTTGTGATCAAGGCCTTCACGAATATTCAAGTCTTCGTATCAGTGTTTCCTCAGTTAACTGCGTAAAAATGTCATCTTTCGAAAAATTCAAGAGTCAGGGGGAAATGTTAGGTCTTTCGGGCAAAGACCTGCTAAATTATGTACAGGAAGAAGAGAGGAACAAACGGGCAGAGCGTGTGGAAGAAGAACTAAGAAAAATGGAGATGGAGATAGAGAAAAACAAAATGGATGAGAACAAACTAAAGATGGAGATGGAGGAGAACAAACTGAAGATGGAGATGAAGGAGAACAAACTGAAGATGGAGATGGAGAAGAACAAAATGGAGATGGAAAACGTGAACAATTTAGGCAGCATGAGCTGGAAATGAGCCGAAATCAAATGGATTCTCAGTCCATCGATTCCCGGGCTGAAATTCCCCAAACTCCTTCAGTCCACCTTCCCGCTTTCAATGATGAAGAGGGCTTTGGGTCATTTTTGGCCCATTTTGAGGTAATCTTTCAGATCAATAGATGGGATCTCGAAAATGATGGCGTCGCTCGCTTACTTTACCTCCTAAATGGCAAGTTAAGGAATATCTTCGTATCCCTTCCCCCGGAAACAACTTTGGACTATTCCACGCTAAAGTCCGAATTGTTAGCCACTGTTCATATAAATAGCGAATTCTACCGCTCCCGATTCCGTCAGGAAAGGATCCGTCCTTTTCAAACATTTCGGCAACACGGGTACATCCTCCAAAGAAACCTTCAGTGTTGGCTGGATGCGTGCAAGATTCCCCAGGTCTACAAGTCCCTTCTGGACTTCTTCCTTACAGATCAGCTTTTAGCTGCCGTGGCTTCGGAAATTCGCGCCTTCATTAAGGATAAACGTTGTGCCACTTTCAAGGAGTGCTTGGAAGAGGCCGATGTTTACGCGGGTATTCACGATTTATACCCTAAGGATGTTAAAAAGGCTCCCCAATAACCCACCAAAACTAAATTTTATGGCCGTAAGACACCCCCCCTCCTAATTTGGTTCCAAGATTTACCAAAGTTTCTAGTCCCTCGAAGCCAAGAAACTTCCACCCATCGGAACACCGACACGTTAAGCCTCTAGTTTCGTCTCCCCCGGTTGTGCCGTACCAAAAGAACCTTATCGTCTGCTACACCTGCTGAGTTCCCGGCCATTACCGCACGAACTGTCCTCAAAACTCCCGATTCACAAACTCTCAGTCCCACCAAGTACACCAAATCTGGGCCACCCCTGATCCTCCTCCTTCACCTCAGAAGACTCCCGAACCTCCCTCGCACGCCAAAGACCTGGTCCATCAGGCAAATTTTCTCTTTAATGAGAACAACCCTGGTGGATGGAAGTTCGAGAACGGAACTTTGAACAGTCGCCGAGTATCCAGCCTCGTCCGTGACACCGGGTGAACCTGTATTATAGTGTCTGAGGACCTACTCCCCCTTGTTGGGCCGGCCACAAGAAATTTGCGGTGGTCCACGACTACCTTGGCCGGGCGAGTCGTTTCCCAGTAATTCGTTGTCACATCGAGTGTGACTATATGTCCGGTTTGGCCAAGTGGTAGCGGCCCCAATCCAGTTCTGCTCCGTTTTGTTCGGTCAGAACCCCGTAATTCACGACCATCCCGTGGCCCAGCCAGTGATTAGGCGTACACAGGCAGCCCTGGAATCCCGTGTACCTGTTCTCCTAAAAACCCCTATCGACCCGGAGTTCCAAGCCCCCTGGAGCGATATGTTTTCCCGCGCCCAGAAGCAGTGCGCAACTCTCCCCCCCCCCCCTTTGGAAGAAAACTAAATCCCTCGAGCGTGAGTCCACCCGAGGCACCAAACGGGTCTCGTATCCCGTGAAGAAGGACTTATTAAGAGGTTTGAGACCTAATTGGACCTTAAGTCACGATAACGAAAATTCAAGCCTGGCGCGAAGGTGCTGGTGCTACTACCTACGGGAAGCAACAAAATCCTTAGCCAGTGAAAGGGACCCGACCCCGTCCTCGAGGCTAGAGGACCCGTGGATTACCTCATCCATACTCCGGCGGGAGCGAATGTTTTCCACGTGAATATATATATATATATATATATATATATATATATATATATATATATATATATATATATATATATATATATATATATATAGTCATATGAGTTGCTGCTGACCAGTCTTATCTTCAATTTCACGGTGAAGGTAAGGACACATAGGAGGCTGAGGTACATGTGATTTATTTATGGAACAACGTTTCGGGCGTATCACCCATCTTCAGGTTCTAAAACATAAATTAATCTAATACAGTTAAAGAATGTTAAAAATATTAAAAATAATTAGGTGATGACTATGTTGGTAAATCAAAAATTAGAAAATAACTCAGTAATTTAAAAGTCAAGAGAATCAAATTATTAATCTAATGTAATCACTATTGACACGAAAAAAAAGCAACAACACAAAAGTAAAAAATTACAGTATAATATTGCTTACCGATGAAGTTCAGGAGAAATCACAAAGTGAAGAAATTATAAAGGATGTGGCTTAAAAAAGGATAGGAATTCGATTAGTTGGTTTTTAAATAAGAGAAGGTTGGTTGGTTGTTGAATGAGGTAATTAAAATTAAGAAATAAGAAGGGGAACAGCGGTATTATCTATGTTGAGTGTAGGAGATTTTGTACGTATTAGTAGGGATTCCAAAATTATTAGACTATATTCATTGTTATTATGACCAATTATTTTGAAGTTATCTATGGAACATTCTGTCTTGCATTGTATACTATAATTTCTAATTACAGAAGCTTCCTTCTTATACAATATTTTTCCAGTGCGATGGCTTATTCCCATGTGAGAACAAAACCTCTCTTTCAATTAGCGAACCGTACTACCAATATAGGTTCCTTGCAAACAACAAGGACAAGTAAAAGCATAAACAACACGGCTGCTCATTTCTAGAGGAAGTTTGTCTTTTGACGAGAAAAAACTTCCTATGGAAAGTGGGTTAACAAAAGTGATTTTGAAGTTGGTATGAAAGAAATATTTTTTAAGTAATTTGTTGCATTTTCTAGTGAATAATTTATTGTAAGGTCCCATTTCTGGTACTGCGAATTTTTTTTCATTTTTGGGAACATTATATGAGGGAAAGGATGGAGAGAAAATTTTGGTAAGAAAATTATTGATTAACCTAATTATTTTTAATATTTTTAATATTCTTTAACTGTATTAGATTAATTTATGTTTTAGAACCTGAAGATGGGTGATACGCCCGAAACGTTGTTCCATAAATAAATCACATGCACCTCAGCCTCCTATATGTCCTTACCTTCACCGTGAAATTATATATATATATATATATATATATATATATATATATATATATATATATATATATATATATATATTATATCATTAATGTTCCTAATTTAATTGTATCCTTTGGGGGGGAGGGGGAAGGGTTCCACTGAAATGTCGCTAATGTTCTCCTGTGATTTTTCTTTTGTTTCAAATTGTATTAGTTAAATTCTCTATAATCGACCTGTTTAAGGTTTACACCCGTAAATTCCCCGCTGAGCTCAGATTTACGTTTTTTTTTGTGTGTACCCCTGTCGTAGCAGGTCAGAATTTCCCTAGGCCTTTGATAATTAATTCACCAAAACCGTACAATAACCTACCGCATAATTAACGAAAATACCTTATCAAACTTCTATAACTATGTTCTAAATCAGAATCTATAGGAAATTTCCTATATAAATGACATCGATTCTGCTACCGAAGAGTTAATTTCAAGGCTAGACGATGCTTTTAAACTTAATTATCCTCTAAAATCTAAAACCATATCATATAAACACAAAACAAAACCTTGGATAACAAACGCAATTATAAATAACATCAAAAAACGTCAAAAGTACATTTCTCTTTATAAGCTTAGTCAAATTCCAGAACAGACATATAAAAATTTTCGGAATCAAGTTACTAACCAAATTAAAATAGCCAAGAAAAATTATTACCATGAACGATTTAATAAACGAAAAACAATATAAAACAAACTTGGAAATTAATAAATTCTGTGATAAAAACTGAAATTACTAAAGGAACAAACCAAATTAAACAAATTATCCTTGACGTTTAACCAGTTGATGACAATAAGGAAAAAGCGCATGAATTCAATAAATTTTTTGTCAACGTAGGTAAAAAAATCTCAGACTCCTGCAAAATAGTCGATAAATCTTTTCTTTCGTATTTTAATGAGATTAATGTACCAAATTATTTGTTCTTTTCTCCTGTAAGCGTAGCCGATATAAAAAAATCATTAGTTCACTAAAAAATAAAAAATCAGGTATTAATTCAATCTCCACTGAAATTTTAAAATACATCTCCGATATAGTTGCTCCAATTTTAACATCAATAATTAATAAATCATTTACGCAGGGTATATTGCCAAGTGTATTAAAAGTTGCTCGGGTAACACCGTTACCATAGGCCGGAGACCTCACAAACGTCAGCAATTACCGCCCTATTTCATGTCTTACAATGTTCAGTAAAATATTTTAAAAAATAGCGTTCAATAAACTTTATAAATTTCTGGAATCTAATTCACTGTTGTATAAACACCAATATGGTTTTAGACGTCAGAAATCAACGATTCACGCGATAATTAACCACCTTCAATATTTATATGATAACATTGAAAAGGGCCACATTGTATTCTCAATTTTTCTCGATTTTAAAAAAGCTTTCGATTGTGTCAACCATAATATTCTACTGTCAAAATTAGCTATGTACGGAATTAGAGGCAACTGTCAAAATTGGTTCAAATCATATTTAACTGAAAGAAAGCAATTTGTCTCCGTCAATGGTCATGACTCATCCCACCTTAATATTACAACTGGGGTCCCACAAGGCTCCGTGCTAGGGCCACTGTTATTTTTAATCTATATTAATAATATTGTTAAATCATCTTCTCTGTTTAAATTTATATTATTCACGGATGATAGTGCCTTATCAACTCCCTTGCCATATGACAAACCGAGCAACATAGCATCTACAATAAATTAAGAACTCGAAAATGTCTTCAGGTGGCTTAATGTTAATAAACTATCAATAAATGTAGATACAACCAAATATATTCTTTTCTCTTACAAAAAATCTATTGAATTGCCCCATATTAAAATGGGCGACGGAATAATCTATGAAACTACTCATATCAAATCCATAGGCATCTTTATTGACAAAAATCTGAGTTTTAAACAACATATTACGCATATCTCAACAAAACTATCAAAATCGATTGGAATATTATATAAATTAAATAAGTTTCTTCCTAAATCTATTCTCCACTCTTTATATATGACAATGGTGCAACCTTACTTGACATATGGCATAGAGAGTTGGTATGGAAAATATAAAAATTATCTCAATAAATTAGTCATATTACAGAAAAAAGCAATTCGAACCATCCATCAACTTGACTACAATGAGCACACTAATCGTTATTTTAAGGAATCCAGAATTCTAAAATTAAATGATCTCTTTGTTTTTCAAACATCCTTATTCCTTTACAAAACAATAAAATGTTCCTAAAATAGCTATATATTTAATATGTTACAACAGCTGATAATACCCATAATCACCAAACCCGCAATAAAACAAAATTGATTTCACCCTTGTATTCAAAATCAAAATCACAATGTAGTTTTCTGTACAAATCTATCAAAATATGGAATGGCTTGGACGACAATATCAAATCCCAACCCAATTTAGCTCAATTCAAAAAAGCTCTTAAAAACAATATAATTTCGGCTTACTAAATTTCTATTCAGCTTTTGTTATTGTGTATTTATTTGTTACCGTACACTATTATATTGTGTACTACTACTTTGATTTATACATTATAAATATGTTATTATTTATATAAGACTGTTGACTATGTTAACTACATATCTCTTGAAATAATCGCTGGAAATAAAATAGTTTTTTAATTTATCTCTAAATTTAAATAATATAATTATTCGTTATTTGCAATCTTTACAATGGTTCGGTTCTCAAATGTATATTAAGTTGTTTATATTTGTATAAACATGAAGGGATTTTTATTCTTGATAATTTTATGCTTAGTCTTAAGTTTCTGCCCTAAAAGTCACTGACTTATTTTGGGCCCATAACTAATCTTTGTATGTATAAGTACTTATTGTAACTTGTCATTAAGATTTAGAATGTAATATGTTTATACTGTACATTGGATTAGTATGGAATAAATAAATAAAAAAAAATAAATAAATAAACCGCTCTGTAAAGCATCCTCTTTCAGTTGGGAGATGTGTGAGGGAATCCCCACGTGGAAGATCTTCAGCAGAAAGGAACTCCCATGCACAGCAAAAGGTCTGCCTAGGCCTAAAGTGGTAAGCCTACCGCCCCCCCCCCTTCCACAAGCGGTAGCCTCGAATCGAGTCCCCCACGATTCACCTTTATGCGGGCTAAAATAGCTCTGCAAGAAGATTCGAGGCCCTTCGAGAGTAGAGTTGTTTCCCGCTAACTCCCAACTCCGGGGAGAGCCCCGGACATAAATAACGCTCGACTCCCCGGAAGAGACACAGGGTGAGAAGTCTCGCCAGAACCCAGAAGATTTCCCCATGGTTCCAAGTCAAGTGCTAGCAACAAAGCAAAGTGACAGCTGGACTATTTTGTGTATTTGGAATTAGCCCCAGCCACGAGGTAATTCCACTGAACGATCGCCCCGAGTAATTTTCCCGACTTCTTTCATCAACTCCTGTCGAAGCCCTCCTTATTTCGGGTAGCCGAAATACTCTCCCCTGGACCGGAAGTTACCGCCCCCCTTGCTTTTGGAGAACCATCATCACTCCAACCTCACGCTCTGAAGTCCGAGCGGTCTCACCTCATGTACAGAAGACATCCGTAAGCCAATCCCCCTTCCCCCTTCAGTAACCCAATTGAGTTAATCTTCCCCCCTTCGTTTATTGATCTGATTTTTGCCCGTTAATTCTCTGAGGTAATTTTACCCTTCAATCCTCTTATTAATTTTTTTGTGTAAATAAAATTCTATTTTTGTTCATGTCTCTTTAAATAACCTTGAACTTTGCCATTGTCCATAATTTACCTGACCTCGTTGCACTCTCTCGTTACTCAGCTCGTCTGAACGCGTGGTTTTCCGTCCCTTTTGTCGGTTCGCTTTCAAGTTATTGGTCTTCTCCCATAGATATAATATGGTATTGATATAATGTAATGTCATACCACGACAATATATTATAGCATAACATAGTGTATTATAGCATAACTTAGAAAACATAGTATAGTAAAGTATAATATAGTATAGTATATGTAGTATAGTCTCGAATATTAGCCTGGCAAAACCTAGCTTACTGTAAGATAGCCTACCATAGTATTACCTCAACTAGCATAATAAAATAAAGCATAGTATAGACTAGCCTAGATTGCCTAACATCGTAAATCATCAAACTATCAAACCTAGCCTAGCATAGTATATCATAGCATATTATAACAGAGTAGATTATTTCATAGCATAGCATACCATAGTATGGCCTAGCCTAGCATCGGATAGCCTAGTCTAGCCTAGACTAGCTTAGTATAACAAAGTCTAGCCTAGCCTACCTTGGTATAACCAAGTTTAGCTTATGATTCCCTATAATAGTAGAACTTATCTAGCATAGTATAGCCTAGCCTTCATAGTATAGTTTAGCCTGGTATAGTATGACTTAGCCTAGCCTAGCAGAGAATGTATAATCGGGCCTATCTTAGCCTAGAAACCATAGTAAAGCTGATCATAGCTTAGTATAGCTTATCATAGTATAGCCTTGCCTAGAATAGTATAGTATAACATAGCCTAACCTAGTATAGTTTAGAATAGTATAGCTTAGCCTAGAATAGTATAGTTAGCATAGCCTAACCTAGTATAGTTCAGAATAGTTTAACATAGTATTGCCTAGCCTATCCTTGTATAGCCTAGCAAAGTATAGCCTATCTCTCATAGCCTACCTTACCCTAATCTAGCTTAGCTTAGTATAGTATTAAAATAGTTCAACCTAGTATAGCTTAGTATGAACTAGTATAGCATAATATATCCTATCCTATTCTAGCATGGTATATCTTGGCATAGCACACCCAACCATAATTTAGCCTAGCCTACCCTAGCTTATGCTAGCTTAGCATAGTACACTATAATCTAGCCTAGTTTAGCGTAGTATAGTCCATTATAGCCTTGCATAGCATACCCTACCCTTGAATAACCCAACCTAGTATATCATGGCATAGAAGGGCCTAGAATAGCATAGTATACCCTAGATTAGCCTAGCATACCCTACCTTAATATAGACTTGCATATATAGCCTAGCATATCATATATTAGAATAACCTAGCTTAGTATAGTATACGTGCACCTATCACAGTGTCTCCTCGCCTGGCCTATAAAAGTATAGCCTAGCCTTCCTAGCAGAGTATAACTTAGCCTAGCTTAGCGTAGCCTAGAATTGTATATTAAAGCTTACTCTAGCCTTGCTTAGCTTACCCTAGCAAAGATAAGCCGTGAACTAGCTTAGCTTAGTATATTCTAGTATATTCTCCTAGCCTAGATATCATATTCTAGCCTAGACTAGCATAACCTAGTATAGTACATCATAGCCTACCTTAACCTACCCTACCCTACCCTAGCCTAGTTAGTATAGTATAGTATATCATAGTATTGTCTAGCCTATACTATTAGATCTTAGCTTAGGCTTGCATAGCATGCATAACATAGCCTAGCCTACCTTAGCAAGACCTCGCTTATCGTAGTCTGGTATAGCGAAGCCTAGCCTAGTGTAGCATAGCTTAGTATTTCATAGCCGAACCTAGCATACCATAGCGTAGCCTAGCTTAGTATAGCCTTTCATTCCCTGCCTAGCCTAGTATAGCTTAGCCTAGCCTAGAATAGCACAACCTAGCCTAGCATTAGCTATCATAGACATTGAGAAAATCTAAATCGGGATCTATAGAAATTATTCGAGTGGTCAGAGAGGTGTCAAATGATGTTAACTTTGAGCAAGTGTAAATCTATGCATTTTCGCAATCGAAACTTGTTTAATGAGTACATAATAAATGGTAACTCTTTGAAGTCCGTTGATGAAGAGCATTAACTGGGATTTAAAATTTCAAATAATCAAAACAGTGCACCGACGCAGCGAAAAAAGGCAAATAGAGTTCTTGGGTCTATACCCATTTATTTTGTACTCATTAAACAAGTTTCGATTGCCAAAATGCATAGATTTACACTTGCTCAAAGTTAACATCATTTGACACCTCTCTGACCACTCGAATAATTTATACAGATCCCGATTTAGATTTTCTCAATTGGGTCGAGAATTTACACTACTCGCTAACTTAGTGTCATCTGCAAAATTAGATAATTTATATATTAGCTAGAAACTGTAAGGAAATCGTCTTTTCAATATTTATGTAGAAATAAAGCATTATTCAGAGTACGGAGTTAAATTTTGGTGCCCATACTTGCAACTTGCGTAAAGGATAGCCAAACTTTAGAGAGAATTAAGGGTAAAGCCATAAACATTATTCCCGAGCTTTAACATAAATTTTATGAGGAGAAATTATTAACCATAAAATTGTTATTCGTGGAAAATAAATGAATTCCTGGAGAACTTATCGAAGTTTTCAAAATTATTAATGCTTACACAGAGTTTGAATCACTTTTAGAGTATGATAATCGGGCCAACACTCGAAGTAATGTATTTAAACTGATAAATAGGCGATTCGACACAGAAAGTGCGCTAAACTTTTTTACGTGTAAAATTACCGAGATATGGAACCGCTTACCTCATGAAATTGTGCAAAGCTCCCCTGTTATTATGCTTATAGAGAGACTTGACATTACTATTTAATATATAGAGTCAGATTAAATGAGTTTAATCTGAAAATATTTAACTTCTTGTGCTAGCCATGGAATTGACCACCTGATCTTTACTGGTCCCATATTCTGTAATAATTACGGTAAAAGTTTTAATGACAATAACATTAACGAAGGTATGGGTTTACTGAGTGTTTCCTACTTTGGTCTGCCTTTCCTTTTTTTCTGTTAATTTGATTTTTATTAGAATTAAATTAGCTGCTTTTATTTGTCCCTTGATTCCACATTGATTTAATGTTCATATGCATAGTGTATACCTATTCATTTTCAACCAAATTTCCTCTCAATTTTGCTTTTATTTAATATTCTTAAATCATATAAAACTTCGATCATTAGAGCTGAATTAGCTCGGGTATTTCTCTAGTACTCACTTGCAATTTTTAGTGATTATTATAAATAGTTGCATTATGATGGTTTCCTCGGTCTCGTTTATCAAGCTATCAAACCAATTCAACTTTCTGGTAAGGAGTTTGGATAATCTAAATTGTCCTCCTAATTTTTCATCCTTAACTTGAGCCACTTCCTTAGTTCCTTGTTGCTATAGTCATTTTTGCTTTCAAATTAGATTGCCTTTTAGTTAATGAAAAACTAATATTGCATTTGAGAACAACTTGAATCATTCTTACAATGAGGTAAGTACGAATGCAAATATCAGAGATTTAGTTTCCTTTAGTTTCTTTTCTAGATTTTGAAGGTAAATTATTTAAATTCATTAAAGCTTCCTTTAACCATCCAAATGGAATTAAAAAAATAGAAATACTCTTAAACTATTCGTTAACCCGTTAAAAAAATAATTATCCATTTAATACCAATAAATATTATTTAAACTCATTAATCTTTGAAGGAATTACGAGTAGGAACGCGGGGGGTAAAGCATTGTAGAGGAATTAGAACATAAAGCCTCCCTGAAAGCCAGTCGGACATATATGTTAAAATCACCTCCCCCCCTCTGCCCGGCGGAGAAAGCAAGAGAATCGAGCCACATGAGGAGAGTCGTGGGAACATTAGCCGGCAGAATAACAGTCAAATGGCCTACCCTTTTTGTTCTCCCCGCTGCATAGGTAGCCGGGAGCGAGCCTCTTGGCCAAGGTGACCACCAAAGGCCATTACGCAGCGCTCAAAGGATCCAATTACCTACGAGATCCGGAGGCCCGTTGTTAAATCGCCACAAAAAGCGATGCCAGTCAAAAGGAACACCAAGAATGGTGACGGTTAGTGTTGCCTCTAATTAACAAGCCGACTTGGGCACCGCGGTGCCACCCTTCTCACCCCTCGCTCTCCCCTCCGTGGCCTCAACCCCTCGCTATCCCCTCTGCGGCCTGGCCCCTTTCCCTTAGATGGAGAGGTCGCCAGGCTATAAATAAGCCCCCGAAGGAAAGAGAAATGATTATTCGGGGAGAGACGATAGAGGACCAGATCGAGAAGATCGGTCTCTCGCCCAAATTTCGAAATAACTTAGAACGTTACGTTTTGTATCGGTGCCAGACCGAAGTATCCGGCACAGGCTCAGTAAGAATCTTAGCTGGACCAATATTCCTAGTACCAAGCAAGAATTTTGAAAGTAAGATAATAGAAGAACCAGTCACCCTCGAGTGACTCTCAATACCGAAGAGAGAAGAAGTAATCATACCCGAGGATGATCCAAGTTTTCCTGAAAATTCAAAAGCTCCTCGAATACCCCAAAATCAAGTGGACAACCCCTCAAAGAAGACTAGGATACAAAGAGGCTTCAAGAGCATCCAGAAGAGCACTCCTTGAGCCATCTAGAGAGTACAACTCCTCCCTCCGCGTTTTTAAATAGAACCGAAGAATTCGACATAGGATTCCCCTACCTCCCTCCCATCTCGAGGAAAATCTACAATCGGCCGCTCCAACACAACGAAGCGCGAGAAAAGCTATCTAGTAACATCCGGCAACCCGTGATCCTTTCTTTCATGTAAGTTAGAATGACCATTTATATTCGTATTGCTTTAGTATAAGTTTATTACGGTACTCAAATTAACTGAAGTAGAAACAATTATTAGTGAACCCTGTCATATTTACAGTTAGAAGAGTGAAATTTAATTTCAAGTTTAAAATCTAAAAGTGTCACTAAAATAAAACTAATCGGCAATTGGTTTGTTTACTTGGAACCTATTTCAATTTGGACAAGAATGAATAACTGCTGAAATAGGCCTAGTTTCAAGTATGGTTAGCTCCGTTAAACTTATTAGGTGATTGAAAATATATATTTTTTTTTGTAGTTAATTGATAAATTTAAAATATATATTTATTTTTGGATAATTCTGGTATTTCAATGGATCCTTTACGTGTTTAACGGGCTCTCTCCTTAAAACGGATCAAACGCTGTGAGAGTCTCTCAGTAATAAGGTAATTAAAAAGTCTACTCAGCCAATATTGAAGTATTGTTGTCTTTCATAATTAATAGGATCAGACTGGCACTCTAAATGAATAACAACAATACCACGACAAACATAAAATTTGGCTTGTACTTCGAGCTACAAATTTTCCTAATTCTTTAGATCTTAAATAAGTTTCAGGTGGTTTCATTTTTGAAGAAAATTATGATACATAATCATACTTTAATGTGAAAATATAATATACTCACGTAATTGCTGGTTCTAAAGGACTGGCGTTGGGGTGTCGAAGGGTGATTAAAACTAACTGAAAGAGATAATGGGGGTATATGAAATTAAGTGGTACACGAAGTTTGTTCTACTAACGGTAGATAGAAATTAGGCAAACCTGACAAATTAATTTATACAATACGATTTATTGGTTCCTAGAGAGAGTTAACAAAACTTATACATGGTAGGCCTATTACAAATATTCTTTAAAATAAAACTTGTATTACTTTAGAAATAGAAAGGTAAGAAGTTCTACGCTTTGACGACGCGGTTGATGAAGGCTAATTTCGCAATCAAAGTCTTTCATTTACTAGTCCTGAGCTTCTTATTGTGTCGATACATCTCTCTTTTAACTACAAAAAGCAAAATATTCTGCAGAATCGGGCATATCTCTGAATAATTTTATATTTCTCTTTGTTCTTCCAGTTTCTTTCTATACTCTAAACTAAATAAACTTAACTCGTTAATTTTCTTTGTAATTGTGATATTTAATCTCGTGTATTTTTGTATATTACCGATTTACACTTCTATTTAGTTTATGTCTCTAGCTAAGTATGGAGACTAGAAGTAGGCGGCATAACCTTAGATAGGCTTAAATAATCAACAGTATAATTTGACCATATGTTGTGCCTTTCTAGTTGATAAGTTTGTTGTTTTTTCTAACTCCAACATATAATTTTCAGTTACTTCTCTAAGCTAACTACTAAGCGAATTTCGCATTACATTTTCCAAAGTGTAGCAGACAGTATTTCAAAACACTTGTTGCATACACAAATTGTCGCATTATAATACTAACTTATCTATACATTTGTGTATTCAATTTCCAACTTGCCTAATTTTCATTTCGTTGCCGAGCTTAGTATCAGTGACAAAAAAAATTACTTCGAATTCTATTCCTAAACCTATTAACGAAATAAAAAGTGTAGGTCTTAAAATTGATCCCTGAGGAAACTCAGAAGACACTGGTATGTTAGTCAGAGGTTATCCTATTTAGAAGCACTATTTACTTACGATTTGATAACTAGTTTCTGATTTAATTTATGGTAATATTATTAATTTGAATATAGTGTATTTTTAAAAGAATAGTAATGAAAGCTTATCAAAATCTTTAGCATAATCTAAATATTTGACATCATACTTAAACCCGAATTGACGGCTTTTGTAGCAAGGTAATAAAAACTGTCTAGACTTGTAATGCAAAGTCTCTTGTTCCTGAAACCATGTTTACTGTTTACTGGAGTGATTAGTCAAAGAAACAGAGTCCAATTATGCAAAATCTTTATTTATAAGATCAGGTACGAATTATTCTTGATTGCTCAAGTCAAGTGGCTGCAGCTCACGTGAATTGATAGATTAGAGCTCGACAGGAAAGCTGGCATTTGTTGTAAAGCGAGGGTATCAGCGACGGCGTTATGTAATATGTCAATTGATAATTCAATGATTCAACTCTCCAGTGTATGTAAATTATGTAGGCCTCGATGGCGCGATGTTGCCAAGGTGTCACCATCATGAGGTTGCCAGCTGTCGCTGGCTGCGCATTTAATAATAGCTTGGTTTTTTTAAAATTAATTCGCAATTTTATGGCAAAGCTCTATTCCATAAATTTGCATAATAATAACAGCTTTCTGGTGGAAAAATTTCTTTATAATCACGTCTACCTTTGATGAAAATAGATACGGAATTTGCTGGCAACCAAGCAATGGTGACATCACTTTCTTACACGCAGTGATTCAACAAATCACACCAGCATAACGGTGATTTCATTATTTGTTTCCTTAAGACATCGCGCACAAATTCTGTCTACCCTACAAACTTTATCGGAACTCATTTTAATAATTGCGTTTATTACATATTTAGCTGTTAAATTTTTTAGCAATCATTATTTTGTTCCGATTAAATTTAGTCTTCATAGTTTGTCTCTGTGTCGTGGTATACGGCAGAGTATGTATGTACGTTTGTTCCGTACAGGAATAACTCCGTTCCTTTTTTTTCTCTAAGAGTGCTATATTTTTATTTATCTTTTGATTTGATTCTTTGACTAGGGAGTTCGCAATATTATATAATTATTGGCATATCCAGCGTTTCGAGGATTTAATTAAACAACTAGAGCAAAATTATACTTTTAATTACATAGAGAAATGAAATAATAAAACTTTAAATATACTAAGGCTATAATAAGAGGATCTAAATAAAAATTAATACTACCAATGAGTATTACGCGATGGTTGACGCAAAAATTTACTTTAGTACGGAATGTTAACGGAAGAACATAAAAAGTTAGAATCCTTTTACCTTTAAACTAAGTGCGAGGCGGGCGCGGGGTGACTTTAAACGAGAATCTCTTTGAGGAGAGGAGGCGAGGTGTAGGTGGTCGTGGACGTGAAGCTGATTGGAGAAAACAGCTGACAGTCTTTCTGAGGGTGGTGTAGGTTATTCGAGAATATCATCTGACTTTGAGGTGAGTGAGGAAGGGCGCGTGAAGAGGCTTCTTGACTTGACGATATAAGCGATGGGATAGTGGATGTATGATTATTCCAATCCTTGGGTTACACTTGTGCGGCTTCTCGATGATGAGACTTGACCAAGAGGTGAATCCTTTCTCGAGTGGAACTTCACTTTGGTATTCCTCAATGGTGAGGAATATCTCTGGTTTTGTTTAAAAACTGAGATATGGGGTTTCTATGACGAGATTGGTATGAGAGTAATTCTCTATACCAATGGTCTACTCTTCGATATAACCATAAAGGACAGCCTCAAGAAGAAAAATCCCGCTCGGTTCCAATTCTTCTTCTTAATTCCCGGATTGACTCCGGTACTCGTCTTCTCTCGATCGCTAACTCGTTCATCTTTATTTTCTCCAGATCTATGCATATATACCTCAATTAGCCCCTGGGGAGAGAGAAGGGGAGATGAGTGCGCACCTTTAAGCCTCTCTCCTAGGGCATCACTTTTCAATGTTGTGACCCTTAGCCCTTCTGGTCTCTTCTGGTACGTCGGGAAAAAGAAAATTTCGTCTATTTGGTGAAAATAGACCTTGTCGTAGAATAGGCTCTCGACGATATACCATATATAACTATTCGTTGAGGGAATTATTCTAATATTTCGAGTGCGTGGTATCTGATTGACCGAGGTTATTTATCTTTAATATGCTTAAGAAGTGGAACGGAGCACAAGGATAATAATATGGCTATCATTTCAAAAATAGAGTTTTATTAATTAAACTATCAACAACACATAAAAAGAAAATGTTTACATAAACGGAGAATGGAAAGGGTCGTGGGAAAATCTGACTAATCCGAAGATTAAGATTTGGAGAGATTTAAAAAGGTAAACAAATAAAAATTAAAGGGATGGGATGGTTCGCTAAACCATTTAAAGCACAGAGTAGCGTGGATAAAAGGTTAGATAATTAAAGGTAATGCTCAGCTTACGTAATTACAAGGTTGTTGTGCAGAGAAAGACGATGCGAAGGAATCTTCGGTCCACTGGTGACTACCAGCGGAAGGGCTTTTTAGGGGGTTGTCCTTAGCGAAGGGAAAGGACTGTCTTCGAAGAGTGAGAGCAAAGTGGGGCTTGGAGGTACGAGCGATCTTTGTGACAGCAAATCGGGGATGTTCTAGATGAACAATGGAGGTTATCGTTGAAACCAATCGTTCTCTTGAAGAACGTTAAAAAAGGGGGGAATTAAATTATCCTGACGTGATGTCTTAGGAATGAGAACCGTTTCTTGACGAACAGGCTTGAAGAACAATAGCTGTTCTAACGTTGTTCTCTTTCTGAAAAACAGGGGGGGGGGGTGAGAACCGTTTCTAATCAACGGGCTAAAAGAACAATGGCTGTTCTAACGTTGTTCTCTTTCTGAACAACAGGGGGGGCCTTGTTGACTTGGCGTCTGGAAGGCACGAACCTTGGCCCTCAAGGGATATTGTCCTCTTCTGGACAATAAGGTGGATCTCGAGGTAGAGAGTTCATATGGTGCTCAAGGGAGACCGGATCGGCGTGATGCCTCGCGAAGATAATCTGGATCTGATCTGCTTCAATCAGGGAAAGCTCTTTATAAATAGTCGAAGCCATCCCCTTGGCGTAGGGGACAATTGAGTGGGAGGCTTCGGGGGAATGACCCGGTCGCGCCTGGGAAAATACCTTATCTGCCCATAAGCCTAACTCAATCTGGCGAGATCGACGTATGGAGGCGAAACGGGGGGAATGAACCTCCTTGATTAAATATTAGCTAAGGTGGGCGATAACGCGCTCTGCTTCCTCTCGCAGAGGCAAGTGGGGAGCCATGTGTTTCTAAACATATGATACCGGCTGAATTTAAGCGGCATCAGACCGTTCTATCACAGACCTAAACAATAGATTTTTATTCTAAAGGCTATCCCACCCTCCTTTGTTTATACTAACGGGCTACGAAATCTGCTGATTATAATCTTTCCTTGCCGGCAATATCGAGGATTGTTGTGTTAGCAGGGCAAAAGGGGAGGGAAAGGGGGTAAAGTATCGGCCCATATGTCACGTAGCTTGTTGACGCTGTGTAACCGAACTGGCGTCTGTTTGGTCCTCACGATATTGACTTCCCCACATTTTCTCCCTTCTAGAGAGGGTAATGGGGGCGGGGGGGGGACTTCAGTGCAAAAATAAACCAAAAACGACCCCTTCAAAATACCTGTCTTGGAATGCCATTTTAAGTCCGACTGTTACCGTGGTCCTAGAAAAACTGTCTTCTTGGCATTGTACACACACACGTGTACGTACATAGGCAGGTGAACGACTGATTTTAATCTTGCTTCGTGAGGCCAATCTGTCTGGATAACCCCCTTTAAACTAACCCAAAAAAACCCATCGGCTACAACAGAGAACAAAAAAAAGAAACTGACTATTCAGTTGTAACTATGCAGTTAATTTCTTACACAAATAAACATATTTAATATATACACAAAAAATAATTTTAAGACTAACAGGAGTTTAATTAACCTTAGGTGGGGTTTCGGCTCAAGTTATCGGCTATACAATTATCAGAGCCTTTTATATATTTTATGTTAAATTGGTACAAGATGCACAATAGACTCCATCGAATGAGTCTGACTTCTGGTTTTTGCTGTTACGCAAATATGCCAGAGGCTGGTATTGAATTCCACGTTAAACTCAGTACCTTTTACATAGAAATTGAATTTCTTTATTCCACAAATTACGGCTAGTGCTGCCTGTTTTATAGTTGCATAAGCTATGGGAACAGAGGTATCATCATCTTTATTTTGTATCCAGGCACTACCGCTTCCTTCACCACAGGCATCGGTTCGGATTCTAAACTTATTTGGGGATTGGGTAGTCGATGGATGGGAGCTGAACTTAATTTTTCCTTCACTCGATCGGCCAATTGTGAATCTATGAGCGGGCCAAGTTGGGGGTTTAATTGGTGATTAGTGAAGAGCTCCTTAAGGATGCTCTTAGGTCCTCGGACGTTACGTCTGTACAACACCTCGAAAGAGACAAAACCCAGAGTTCGGTGAGGGATCTCTCGGCACGCGAAGAGGGTGACTAGTAGGTACCGATGCCATTCTCGAAGCTGAGACTGACAGAGCTTTCTTAACACTGCCTTTAGGATACCATTTAATTTCTTTCCACATCCCGTTTGCGGATGGGTCAAAAGGGGTTGTAAAGAGGGGTTTGATGAGTAGTAACTTGCCCACGTATTCCATCAGTTCCGACGTTAACTGACGGCCTCGATCTGAAAGGATTTCTTTAGGGATGTTGACCCGGGAAAAAAGTGGAGGTAAGAGCTTCTGGATAGGAAATAGTCAATTTTCCTGAGGGCAACTGCCTCGGGGAAATGAGTGACGCAGTCTACTAAAGTGAGGATATAAGAGGGTTCTTCACTAGACGGGGGAAGGCGGGGACCCACCACGTCTATACCCGGAATTTAGCGGTGGCCTTCTGGCACAGTTCGCATGATTGGCAGTATACGGCGATTTCTTTAGCGGCGCCGGGCCAAAAGAAGTATTAAAAATACCTAGAGATGTTTGGTTGTGACTGACATGCCCAGCCAATAATCCATCTTGTGCGATTTTTCGTTCTCTCACTTCTCTTTCCACTTGCGCCTGTTTCCATGTGTATTCTTCTTTCTTCCGCTTCTCTTTCCATCTGTATTATTTGTTTTCTGCTTCTCTTACCGTCTGTATTCTTTCTTCTGCTTCTCTTTATAGCTGTATTCTTCTTTTTCTGCTTCTGTTTTCATCTGTATTCTTCTTTCTTCTGCCTCTCTTTTCAACTGTATTCTTCTTTCTTTTGCTTATCTGTTCAACAATAATATTCTTTCATTTGCTATTCTTCCCCTCGGTATTCTTCTTCCTTCTGCTTTTCGTTTCAACTGTATTCTTACTTCTTTTGCGTCTCTTTTCATCCGTATTCTTATTTCTTCTGCTGCTCTTTCTATCTCTATTGCAAAGGTGTTAAGGCTAAGGTAAAGGGAAGGGGTTTATGGTCTTGGTATAATTAAAATTTAGACAAAGTGAATAATTTGAATTAATATGAGCAATTTTGAGACTGAAATAAATAAATTAAAAAAAAAATAAAATCAAATATTTAAAAACTCTGTTACTTGAGACTGTTGTAATAAATTAGTGAAGAAATCTTCCTTATTATTTGAGACTGTTGTAGCAACTTGGGATGTCGATGTGACGATTGATGCAAGATTCGTTGGAAAACCATGCTTCAAGGAACTCCCTGCCTCTCTTGTTGGGAGATCGTCCGAGGACTGCGGTTCCTTCCCAATTCTTGTGGTGTCGTTGGTTTCTCTCGTGTGTGGCGATCGCCGAGAGAGGGTCATGCCTCTGGACAGCTCTCTGGTATTCCTGTGTCCTTGTCCGTAGCAGTTTCCCCGTTTGTCCTATGTACATTGCCAGGCACTGGTGACATTCAATCCCGTACACGACTCCGGCTTGTTTTCCTTTGCTTCGTTGGCTTTCACTTTCCTTAGTTGTTGGCGTATAGTATTCGGTGGTTTGTGCGCTACATCGATGTTTTATGTACGTATGAGTCTGGCTGCTATTTCTGATGTCCTTTGTATGTATGGTAGTTTGACCCCCTCGCGTTCTGTTATATCGTCTTCTTAGTCTCGTGGTCTTCGTGTTGACTTGATGAAGCGGTCAAGATAGTGATTGGCGGAGAAGACTTCTTTGAGATGTAGTTCTTCTTGTTTTCGCAGCTGTTGGTTGCTGCAGTGTATCTTGGCCTTTTTGTATAGAGTGATGACAGTGCTTCTCTTGTGTGTGAGAGGGTGAACCCGTGATCAATGAATGTAAAATCTACTAATTACAGTTCCAAGGATAAAAACAAATTTAGTAATACGAAGTGTCTATCCCTCACTTTTTCCCCTCCTCAAAGGAGTGAACAAAGTTATTTCTCCAGGCCTAACCACAATTAAATACCCTTTTTCTATCCTTAAATCTTTCCATTCGACCAAGCCCGTGGATCCGCCAAATGGAGCAGGTGTATATTTAATCCCGTGTGACTCTACAAACTGTCCCCCATTTTACATAAGAGAGACTGGAAGAACCTTAACAAAACGAAGCAGTACTACATCCAGTATTTTTAATCATATTAGTAAGTTCAACCACCAAATTGCATTTTTTAATTTTTATTTCTATTCACGGATGTGATCTTACATATTCTTGGGTTGCTGATTTTAAATATCTAAACCATTTTTTTTATATCACGTAAGTATTTTGAATAAAATACAGATTAACGATAAAAATAAAGGTGCATTTTTAATATATTTTTACTTATTTAAAATGAATTAGTAATCATGGAAAAGCACATGATTTTAGTTTTAAGAACATAAGTATATCAAATCAACATGAAATAAATCAAGGTTATCATGAAATGAATCAAAATCATCAACATCAAATCAAATGAATGTAAAAAAACATGCTCTCATCGTTAGCATACATACCGATTCAAAGGAAGGCGTACCGCTGTGATTTCCGCTTGTGCTGTGCTCTCCTACCATCACGTTTCAATGACCAGCAGTAATCTGCCAACATGCTGACATTCCATTTGCCCTGGTATCAAGTTTCCATGGTGCAAATATCCTGATGGAAACGCTCTCCTTATTCCCACTGTAGTTCCCACAATTCGTAGGATAATAGTCAAGATGTGAGTGCAAAAAGTACATCTTCAGACTCATTCTAGACCAAAGTTGCTGGAAATTTGAAATCAGATCTTGGATAATTTTTTCATATTCTGGGCAGCGGGTGTTTCCTAAGAAGTTATGGATAATCTGCTTGAAGGAAAACCAGGGATTCACCTAGTCACCTGCTAATGCTTCCACAAAATGCTTGTACTTCATCAATTCCCGAATCTTAGGGCCAACAAAGATTCCTGCCTTTAGCTTGCCTTCACTTACACGAGGAAACTTTGACTCCAGTTACTTGAAAGCAGCTCCATTCTTGTTCAAGGCCTTCACAAAATTTTCCATAAGCCCTAATTTGATGTGGAGTGCTGGTAGCAGAATTCTTGCGGTCAACTAGTGAAATAGCTCTGACGTTGTGATTTACGGGTAAAAAGCTGGTTCTTGGTGGCCAGTCCTTTTTTGCATAGTGCTGGCTGTCAGCTCTACTATCCCAGAGACACAAAAAAACAGGTATACTTGGTGTATTCTCCTTGAAGACCTAGTAGGAGAGCAACAACTTTTAAATCACCACAAATGAGAAAATTGTGCTGATGGTACTTGATTGCAGTTATTAGTGTTTTCAAATTTTCATAGGTTTCGGACATTTGGATACTATTGCCAATTGGCACATCTGCAGCTGTGTTACCATTGCAGAGAAAAACAGCCTTTAAACTTCTGTTAGAAGAATCAATGAAGAGCCTCCATTCATATGCTTTGTACGGCTCCCCATGTGTTCGATAAGGCCAGAAATATTTAAACAGAAAACTAAAGAATCCTCTTTCTAAAAGAACTCAATAAATTCCGCTTCACGATGACGGTACCAAGCGAATGTTGTCCCAGAAGCTGGAACCCTGTGTTCCTTCAATCTAGAGCCAAGTAACTGTGCACTTTCTTTTGGAAGGTTAAGGTCTCGCTCCAGATCGTTGAGCTCAGCTTGGTTGAAGAGTTTAGGATCGTCATTTGTTGGTGGTTCATAGTCAACTTCCATGTGATTAGTATCACTAGTATCGGACTCTGATGAGATTTCCCATATCTCTGGTGGCACAGGCACAGGTGTATCATCTGAGTGTGGAACAGGCGTAATTGCTCAAGGAATATTTGGGTATATTATGTGATTTTTAGTCTTCTTGTTAAATAGAGCTACTTTAGTCATACAAAAGTTGCACTCATCATGATGATTTTTCTGCTCCTGCCATACCATTGGTACTCCAAAGGGCATACATTTAAGTTTTCCAACTGAACACATTTGGAGCTGAGTGTGGGGCAAATGGCTTTTCTTGGTCTCCTAATCTGCAGCCAAAATAAGCTAAATAACAACGCATCAACAAAGGAGTAATATTGCTCCGGAAATCTGAAAGGGTAAATTGCCCGCGGACATAGCAAAATATGTCTGCTGAATTTATACAGCCTCTAGACATATTCACAATCTAAAAATAAAGAAAAATATATTAGCAATATTAGAAATATATCTAGAATATATATATATATATATATATATATATATATATATATATATATATATATAAATATTATAGAATGTAAACATATACATATATTATATATATTATAATATATATAAATATTTACTTATGCTTTACAAAAAGAGTAAAGTAAGGTCAACAACGTGATGTGATAGAGATGAATGAATAAAAAACAAAGTAAATCACTATTTTTCATATATATTTTGAAAAGGATGTCATACAGTCAATAAAAAAATCATGCAGCTTAGTGTAATTGTAAAGATTTCCGTAAAAGAAAAATAGTAGAATCTATATTAATACGAGTAATTCCCAATTTTAATTTGTCAGATGGGCAATTGAAATGCAGCCCCCATTCCTGTAACTTCATCGTAAACAGCTTAGTCAACGATCTTAGACTCGCACCACCTGATTAATGACCTTTTCCCCCGTTTTGTGTTTCTTTGTTGTTTTTATTTTTCTTTTTTTTCTGATCTGTATGCTATTAATAGACTTTTGTAACAATTGCATTTTCAGTATACGACTGAAGAGGGCATGATAATCTACATACTGAAACTAGTCTCGTAAATTAAACTTTTAGCTACTATACAGTGGTTTCACTATTATATACCATAACTTGCCATTGAGTTCTTTTACACACATATATATATATATATATATATATATATATATATATATATATATATATATATATATATATATATTTCTAGGCATTTCAACAGGAATGTTTCTTTGTCAGAAAACCAAATATTTTCTAGTCTTTATTCATCTTATTGCAATCTTCAAACTTCCTCATTTTCTTGTCAATGAGTCTGAGAGAGTCTTAGTGGTGAGGCTCTTGTAGGTATGAAATAAACATTATTCATGATTATTCTTTTGACTGAAGACCACGAATTACCAATCCTGTTTGCAAATATGCATCTTTGGACAAAAGTAAAAAGTACCCTATGTAATCATTAATTAGAAATATGTGGTAGATGAAATCAGTATATATATATATTATATATTTATTTATTTTTAATTATTTTAATTCTTAGTTGTACCTTTTGCTTTACTCACCGTCATACTTTTTTGTGGGATGGTTTTCTACAAATAATCACAAATTTCAGCTTGTAATTTTTCAAATAGTTCAATTTTATTTTAACTTGTGGTAATTTTTCTTGCGTTGCCAAGCAATCTCTACACGTGTTCTATTGGATTTATGTTTTCTTTCTGTGGTCGTCACTCCATAAGGCTGATTATACTCATTTCTCCAGATCAATTTTTGGTGTGGTTAGATATATGACATGGGGCATTGTCCTACTGAAATATAAATTCATTTCTTTGTGTTGATGGGTTCAATTTCTAGTTACATGGCTCTAACAATTGTAACAAATGGTCGTATAAGCTATTGAGTTCATTCTTCCTTGGTATAAAAACAACTTTCCTAGCTCTGAAGAAGATATTGAGCCCTATATCATGAAAGAACTACGTTCATGCTCTAAATTTGGTACCAAAGAAGTAGAATGAAATGCCATTAAATTCTTCGTCCTATAAAAGTACCCAAGGAAATGCTACAAATCTTAAAAATTATCCTAAAAAATGTTATATTAAAAAAAAATCTTAAAATATATATGCAAACAGAATTATGAAAATTACACATAAACAACAACACAACAGTCTTCTTAAATACCGGATAATTGCGTCCAACTGTCCAAATAACTTAGATTATTGTTCATGTGTCCACTTTTCTGATCTTTGGCCCAGTGAAGACATTATTTTCTGTGGATCTCAGATATTCATGGCTTCTTTTTCGCCATTAATTTTTTTAGCAGTTGATCATTAAGTCTCTTTCTAATTCTTCTGTATAATATATTTAAACTTTAGGCTTCATTGAACTTCCCAGCACATTCCTAAATTGTTTTTCTGCGATTCTGTAGTGAAGATTGAATGATAAATCTGTTGTAGGACGTTTTCTAAAATTTCTCTTTCTTGCTCTTATGAGATCGTTTTTTTGTGTTTTTGACAAGATATATTTTATATTTGATTTTTTAGCAATTTCTATTGGAAAAGTAAGTTCTTTAGTTTTAGTCATATTACTTACTTAGGATGTTATGGAATACATAATAGTTATAAATTTAAGCTGACACATAAGAAATATTGGTTAAATTCTGATTTAATAAAGCATACCCTTTTATTAATTACACACTATTCAGGAAAATATTAATTTATTCAAACATATTAGCAAGGATGTCTGTTCAATTTTACACGTAGCTGATTTATGTTCCTAACTTAACACAATTTTATCAACAATGTGTTTCACTCAGTTATAGTTAACTGCAAACAACTTCTTCTAGGAAGACGTTCGATTCAGCAAACTTTAGGAAGTTTTCTAAAATATGTCTCAACAATATTTTCCCCCATAGCGATCACGACACTCAAAAGACATTTGACTCTCTTGGAAATGTACTTAACTCTTTCTTTCAAAACGATCTTCTTAAATCTGATAAGGAAAATGAGTATAATGTAAAATCCACGATAAACGACATATTTGAGTACCGAATCTTTTTTCAACTCAATTTTATCACTTATAAATTTAACTCAAATCACTCATGATGGAATTATTTTTAAAAGAAACATTAAATTCAGTTTCTATGCCTATTTTAAGTTTGTACACGTAACTGCTTCCAAGATATTTAAAATTAAATATTGCTAGCGGATTATTTTAACAGCCCATATATGTGTATCATAAATGATTGGCACGAATGAGGCAGAATGTGGAACAGGATTTTGAAAGGTATAAATGTACGTGTAAGATAAAAACTTAATGAAAGCATTGGATTTGAGTGTGAAATATTGAGTGTGCGAAATTAGTAATATTATATTGGAATGAAACTCTTTTAATAAATGAAATATAAGGATTGCGAATAATGACCCTGCAAATATGCAATGAAAAGGATGATGAATTCGAGAAGAGTAAATAGAGGAAGATACGAATATGAATAATGTAGATGTGAGGGAGGAAAAGACGTTAAACGAGCATGCGAGAAGATACCTATGATGAGAATATAAAAGAACGACCGCGTAAAGGTGAGTTAATTAGAATTCCATAAATGAATGAGCATGGGCTGAATTAGGAGCAAATGGATGATATGGTGTATGGCAAATGTTCATGAAGTTGGAGTGTGAGCGGGTCATGCATGCTTTGTGACTTCAATCCATGGATGAACATAGATATTTTGCTACATCTTATCTCATTGATACCAAGAGTCATTGCCAGACAAAACTGATGAGTATATTTTCGCTTGGTAGAGTATAAAGGGTAATAGAGGGTAGGTATGTATTTCCTAGTTGCAATGATGTAACCTGCCTCCATTGGGTAGTAAAGGTGTTGTTGTAAAAGGCCAACGGTTGGAGGTTGACTATTATCCGTGTTGTTCACTATTTTTTTCATTCCTTTTAGGCTGCGCTCTATTTTTAAGGTTCTTGTTTAGCGTTCTCACAAAAGGAGGATATTGGTAATTTGAGCTAAAAGATGATAACAGCAATAATCAACTTCACATTTCTTAAAGAAAATTAGTACAAAAATAATAAAATGAAAGAACTTTAAAATTAGTACAAATTAATATATTTAAGGAATAAAATGAATTGTTATGAGACTAAGAATTATGTTATATTACACAGCAATGTGAGGACATAAATTTTTAAAAGGATCATCGTCGTATCGATCATGCCACATCATTTACTGTGAATAAGAATTTAACAACTATTTAGCACATCCTTTCATCCTTTAAATTTTGTATTTGTGCCGATTCCAATACTACGTAATTGTTTGGGTGTGTGCACCTGTAGTTGGATCTACAAAATTAATTAAAAGATTTACTATTTTGTGATTAAATTTTAAGCCTTAAATGTTTCTGTAAGTTTTCCAATGATCGCGAAGTATAATGGAACCTGGTCGAACCACTTTTTCAATAATTGGCAGAAGGTTTGCTGCATCTCGCTTCTTAACAATTTCCATATACCCCACGGAAGTATTTGTTGATAATTCTACAATTTTAAATACCCGCACACTTGCATTTAGGTGTCGTCCATTGTGGTGTTTACTTTTATGGTAGAAGAGGGTTCATATATTTCAACTATGATTCCCAGTCATCCAAGGAGATATTGGAGATAGTTTAAAATTTTGTGCGCAGACTTCTCTTAAGACATTGTATACATCCCCCCTGACTCTCAAAGAAACGTGTGTATGCAAAACTACTTACATTTCACTCGATTCTATCCCTACAAATATTTTAGATGTATCCATTGCTGAAGACTCACACGTGATCCCGAAAAATGAATTCTTACGTATAGACACTTTTGAATAACGTTTATCGCATTGCTTATTTCGACATGTCTATTGAAATTTATCTTCTATTTTAGTTCGTTTATTTAAAGTCATATACCTTTTACAAGATTTATATTTCATATTTGCTATTAAAAGTGATTTATTTTGCATCCACTGTATCATTTCTTTTGGATCGTCAATCGAAATTAATGGAACAACAACATTTAGATAAACCTTAGATCCATTGTTTAAGGCCTTTAAAGGCCTCTAAGTCTGATAACTAAATATCGACAAATTCAAAGATTAGTTTGGCTTTGGGTCATTTTTAAGGTTGTATTTTTGCATTACTTTTAGGGTGCTCTCTATTTTTCTCATTAATTTAATGGTGCGCTTTATTTTTCACACTACTTTTATGATCCTACAAAATTTTGAGAATCATAAAAGTAACATGATCCCTTTTATTTCATCTTCTCCAGAGTGAAATTGTACGCTTTCGATGGATCACATTTTCAATATCAAAATGTCGGAATAAATTTACTTTTATTTTTTTGTCCCTTTATTCATTCCGCTGTCTAATACCATCCTTCCTTATTCTTTTCCAAATGTGCCCTTAAGATCTCTTAGCTGGTGCCAATTTAATTATTTTCTCATAATAAATCGATTCCAATATGCTGTTGATAGATTATATCCAATTAGGACCTGCAGAGGAAAATGAGACATATATTGTGATACGAAAGAAGTTAAAATCGAATAACGTCGCAATCAAAGGTAACCACCCCAAAATGGGCATGGCTTAAACTTGGAGTTTACAATTAGAAGTTTAAAGTCTGATCACGACTCCAGTATTAAATTTGATGGCCATATTTTCCAATATAGATTCTCTGGCGCCTAAGTAGAAAACATATCCCATAAGTTTATGTTTAACCCCTAAAACAGACGAACACGAAGAAAGATGCATACGGAACTTTTTAATTTAGGTTATGCTTATAAAGGATTTATATAGAACAATATAAACGTTACCGAAGGGCCTTGAGTGGTCAGTGTACGCTCACCAAGGGAAACATGAGGCTATTTTCCGTAAATTAATCTTAAAAATAGGAATTCAAATTCTTTGAATTTCTCGTTTTAAAGTTCTTTTAGCCCAAATCGATCCATAATGGAACCTCTAACTTATCATTTGCGATCCGTGTGCCCCCTTTCTTATAAATCAGCAATTTTCACTTTTAAAGCAAACAGTATTTTTTTACTAAGGAATGCAAATTTGTTCTTCGGATCTCGTACACTAGAGGGGGTCGATTTTCCCCTTTTTCGAATCTCTTTGATGGGTAGCGCGGAAAAGGTGCTAATTGGTGAGAAAATTGTGTTAAAACCGTTTTGCTCTACGACCATACTTTTAGCCTACGTTTCGAGTTTGAGAATAGAGAGAATGAATTAAAAATACCCAAAATATAGGTAATACCCCAAATATTTATATGCGATAAAATTACTTGCGGGTAGTACTCATTAATAATGATTTATGTTTATATTTCAAATTGAATAACTATATCCTCAGTTGGCACAAAAGAGGAGCAAAAATATAAAATATGCCACATTTTCAACTAAAGCTGCAAAAATTTCAGTTGCGCAAGTGGATTGAACTAGAGATAAATTATTAATTTCCACCAGGAGCGCCGAAATTTTATCATACTCGCTGAATTGCATAAAAATGCATGATAGGCATGGCAAACAGTTTCTTTTGACTAGCTATACATGGCTCTTCTTTTATTTTTAAATAAATAATTAGAAAAATAATCCAGAGGTCACCACGGAGAGGTGGCTGTATGTCGAGTTCTTCCCTACTTTAGCCCAACCTCCCTACCTTAACTGGACTTTATTTACCTGAACTCCTTTGTGGTCTCATAACTAGGCATTGTGGTGGAGCAAATGTGCGAGTTTTTATAGGGCCATTCTCTCACCCCTTTTCCAATACCCTCTATGCGAGCGTGTGTGTAGATAACTGGCATTTAAATGTTGTTTATTTTTTATTTGTTATTGATATTCTGGTGGAGCGAATATGAGAGTGTTTGAAGGGCTATTTTCCCAACCTTTTTCCCATGCCGCCGCCATTCCTCTGTAAGAATGTGTGTTTGAATGGAAGATGTTTATATATATATATATATATATATATATAATTTATTTTCATGCTTTTTAAAAAAAAAAATTTCTCTTTGCAGATAGTTTATTTGCTAAAATTCTTTTACCAAAAAACAACTCTATTATTCTGATAAGAACTCCAAATTTTAATCCTGCAATTTGTAAAGAGTGGCTGAGAGTGTAAGATTTGGAGCAATAACGTAATTGTCCATACTTTGTATTTCGTTGGACGGAGGTCTTTTACATAGCGCCAAGACGCGACCGGATCGCTTTATATTGTATGAGCTCGGAGGACAAGGCATCTAAACAAAAATGACGTGCGCAAAAATTGTGCCCACACGAGTGGCAGCCGGCAAGACTCTTCCTCGAGGAACCCTAACCGTGAGATAAGAGGCCTCGCTTGTTTGTTTTGTATTTTTTTGGGGGTAAATATTTTTTCCCGTTGTTTGGTTTGAATAAGAGAATTTTTTTTTGATTGGTAGTATTCATAAGTAGGATTGTTTTTTTTGGTATATATATTGAGATCTCAAGTATATTTACCCATGTTTTTTTGTAAATAAAGAACTGTATATACAATCCGTTTCATTTCTCCCTCGATTTTGCACGTCCGACTTAGTGTAGGAAGCGGGGTAGATAGATTGGTGTAAGTGTAGGCTCATGGCCAGCTAAATTTGGCGCCCGAATAGGGATGTGAGATCTCGAAACCAGGAGCGTGATATGATTGGATTGCAGTCCGTCATCGGATTGGACGTAGTTGATTGTTTTTTTTCCCTTCTGTGCTTTATTACTAACCTGGGAGAATGGCTTCTGTGGAACAGGGCCTTCATGATGAGATTGTGACACTAATTCTGGAGTTGAGGCAGAAAGAGGAGGAATGCACAATGTTGAGGAGCGTGATGAGGGATTGAGGAGTGATATGATGAGTATGGATTAGAAGACCGACAGGATGAAGAAAGAAATGGACGAGAGACAGAAGCAGGTCGACCAACGAATGAAGGAACTTTATGACATGATGAAGGGGTGAGGACCGGCTCCAGGTGCCTCGACCCTGGCCCCTGCTACGACTGAAGGGGATAAGACTAATGGGATCAATGGGAATGTGTGCGAGTCTAGAGATGACAGGATAATTGTGAGTGATAGGAAGCGCGGAGAATGGAAGAGACTGGAACGCAAGAGAGGAAGGAAGCTTGGGTCAAAGGGGAAAGATCGGAAGGTGAGAGGGAAGCGTGTGGATTCGTTGTATTCGAATGAAGAAGAGAGTGAATGTATGATTGGCATGAGTAAGAGTGAGAGCAGCTCAAGTGAGAGTGAAGTGAATGTGGGAAAAGGAATTTTGATTAGGAAAGTCCCGAAAGTTGATAGATTTAAATTGCATGGTAGTAAGAGTGTGGGGAAGTTCTTCGGGGAGTTAAACGCTATTGAAAGATAAAGTACCCGGAGAATATGGGGCACTGAATGAATGTTTTAGGGAAGTCTTTGGATGGAAAAGTATTGAAATTCTTCCGACTGATAACGAGTGTGGGTGAGCCGAGGTATGAGGTGGTGAAGGAGAGACTGATTGGGTAAGTGAAACGAATGAAAGAAAGTGTAAAGTATAAAAGGGTAAATGAATTTGAGAAAGCTCGTATGGAAAAGAACGAAAGGGGTCAACATATATTTACATAGGCTTGAGAGTATGGCGAGAACGAGGAATGGTGATGATGGTGTGAATGAATGTAAGCAATTCATGAGAAAGTTCCTTGATACGTTCCCACAAAAAATAAGTGAATGGCTGAATGCGAAAAGAAAGGAGATAATGAGGAAGACAGGCGAACGGTTGGTGTGGGAGGATGTGTTGGAACTGTTGGAAGATGGGCAATTTGATGAATGGTATAGTGTGAATATTGGTGGTAAGAAGCCCAAGAGCTTTCCTCCACTCCAGCAGTTTGTCAGCTATCAGGATTCCCTGAGGAATAAGCCAGCTGAGGTGATGTCGAGCTTCCTGGACCTGCAGACTGGATGGGCAAATGAAAGGGGAAGGTTGGCTGGCGTAAAATCAAATGGGGGTATGAGAGAGCAACGGATATATGTTCCGGCGAATGAACGGTCAAATAGTATGAAAAAGATCGTGGAATGTAGGTGTGGAAAAAGGAGCATATGTTGGCGGAATGTAGATCGACGTCTGGTGCGTGTTTTAAGTGTGGTAAGAAGGGTCATATGATAGGGGATTGCCAGAAAAGTGTGAAAGAGTGTTTCGAATATAAAGAAAGTGGCCATTTAAAGAGAGATTGTCCGAAGTTGAATGGTGGAGCGAATGCTGGGGGCAGTGGAGGATACGCATGTGGTAACTGTGGAAAGGCTGGTCACTATGTGGAGATGTTTCGTGACCAGAGTAATGTAGAGGAGTGTGTTTAGCGTTATTGAGGTGACTGCTATGGAGAGTGTAAGGCTTGTGAAGGGTGAAAGGGTGTCTGTTAGAGTGAGTTAGAGTAAGGATATGAGTTTGAATGTGGGTGAGAACACTGTGCTATTGGATGGAAAGGATGTGTGTTATAAGGTAAGGCGTGTTGCTTGTGTGTTTAATGGCTTGATGAGAATGAATGATCCTTTTGTATGTGTGCAGGCGGACCCCAGGGTGAAAGGGCAGGTGAGGGGGATCCAAGTCAGAGATATACTGGGTCACCTCTCCACTGTCAGTGAGGTAGGTATGGATGATAGCACGGATGTCAGAGTAAATGCTGCGAATGAAAAGACGTGTGAATGCACGTATAATGAAGTGGAAAGGATGGTGAAATTCGATGAATGTTTGACTGAGTATGAAAGGGAGGATGCGTATCAAATGCTATTTGAGCGAAAGGGGATCATCAGTAAGGGCGATTTCGATTTCGGGGTAGCAAACCTCTCGGAATTTAAGATTGTCCTGAAGGAGAGCACCCCAATTTATCAGCGGTCGAGACATTTCCCGCGACCGGTGGCTGATGAGATTGAGGAGCAGTGTGTTGAATTAGAACGATTTGGAGTGAATGAAGAAAGTGAGAGTGCATGGAATAGTCCGATTGTGCCTGTAAGTAAGCCGGATGGAAGATTGCGTCTGTGTGTGGATTATCGAAAGGTGAACGAAAGGACTGTGAAATAGAGGTTTCCGATGTGTGTGGTATCTGAGTGTTTGTTTAGTATGCATTGGATGAAGTGGTTTACAAAGCTGGATCTGGTACGATGGTATTACTAGATTTTCATTGCTGAGGAGAGTCAGCCGGTGACTGCCTTTTCCTCTACGAAAAGGCATTATCAGTTCCGGAACCTCAGCTTTGGGTTGGCTAATGGCCCCGGTGCCTTCCAGCGGGCAATAAATGTTGTGTTGAGAAGTTTGCGAGTAAGAATGTGAATGTGTTTATAGATGATATTTTAAATATGACTGAGAGTTTTACAGAGCATATGGGATTGGTTAATGATGTGTTAAGAACGTTGGAGAGTGTTGGTGTGAAGGTGAAAGTCGCAAAGTGTGAATGGTTTGCGAAAGAAGCGGAATTCCTTGGGAATATGGTGACTGAAAATGGGTTGCGAAGGTCACCGAAGTATGCTGAGAAGGTGCGAATGTTTCTGAAACCGGTGGCTGTGAAGCAGCTAAAGGTGTTTTTGGGTTTGGGTTTGAGTAAGCCTCTGACTGAGTCGATGGGCAAGAAAGGTAGTACGATTGTCAAGTGGAATGATAAGATGAAGGAAGCGTATGAGAGACTGAAAGAAGCAGGTGCTGAAGATGTTGAATTGGCATATCCGGAAAATAGTGTGAATGCTAAGATGCTTGAATTGTATACGGATGCGAGTAGGCAATGTATGGGAGGTTTTCTGATGCAAGAGGAGCGTTTAATTGGAGAGAATGTCAGACGAATAATTGGGTATGTATCCAAGGCTATGGATGCAGCAGAGCGAAACCATTCGACTGTGGAGGGAGAGTTGGCTGCGATAAGGTATTGTTTGAAAGTGTTGCGTCCGCTTTTTATGGTGTGAGGTTCGTGATTAAAACAGATCACCAACCTCTTGTGTATTTGAAACGTATGAAATGGGCTGATAGTAGGATGGCGAGGATTTTGGAAGATTTGAGTGATTTTGACTATGTGATTGATTACGTGCCTGGTGAACGGACTGGAGTGGCTGATTTGATATCAAGGTATCCTGGTGCTAATGATGGAAATGTGTGTGGAGTGAGTGATCCTGAGTATTTGTCGAAAGGAATTATGAATGGAAAGGAGAGTAAGTTTGGTGGTGATTGCTTGTTTGAGAGCTTATGGAATGCTTTGCAAGATTTGCAGAGTCATGGAGTAGATGTGAGAGTGTCCAATAGTGTGGATGACTTAAAGAAGGTGGTGACAAGTGAAGTATGTAGTAAGCCTGAAATTATTGGTTTGCGAGGGTGCGGAACTTTATGAAAGTATTGAGAGCGATGTGTATGCCAGGGGTCCCGTCGTTTCAGGAAGTGTTGGTTGTAGGGATTTGTTTGTATGAAGTCATTGCTTATATACACTTTGGTGATGAGAGACCGATTGTGTACAAGGATGAGAAAGTGAAGGGTTCGAATGCTAATGTGGTGCATCTGCAGTGTTCGTGCGGTGTGCATTACAACTGGGTGATAAGTGGATTGGGGAATGGAATGATAGTAGCATGGGAACAGGTTAGTTTGAGAGTGAGTTTGGGCATTGGTGTGAATGTGATGCATGACTTTGTGATTATGAAAGATAAGCAAATGCCGTGTTGTTTCTTGCTTGGTTTGGACTTTGTGACATTGAATGATTTGTCTTTGGATGCTGATAAGGATTAACATAACATAACATTATTTCGCGGATGAAAAAAGTCACAAAGGCCTATCAAAGGTCATCCACATCTGTCAAAACCCACCCACAAATTGCATCCATTGGATTGTGTCAGATCATGCATCTACAATATACAATTCAAACCATACACAGGAATGTGTTAAAAACAAGAAGCATCATCATCAAGACTTGTCAAAATCCAAATAAATCATAATATACAATAATAAAAAACTGCATCCAAAGGAAAGAGTCCACAATACCCACCAAAGTTAACCCTTCAACCCCCCCAAAATCAGCTAATCTGCGTTTGAATACATTCAAGTTTGGACTGTCGTTTTAGATGGCAAACTATTCCAGTAATCGACCACTCCATTGGTAAAAAAATATTTTCTAACATCCAACCTGTACCTCTGTTTTTTTATAATTTTTAAGTGGTGACCCTTAGTCCTATTACTACCTTCCAACTCAAATAACTTGCTAAAATCCAACTTATCCATCCCAGAACAGATTTTAAAAAGCTCAAATGAGAACATATTTAATACCCTCAATCTATCTTCATATTCTAGATGCTTCAGGAAAGGTATTATTTTTGTTACCCTCCTTTGTACTGACTCTAGCATGTTGATGTCGTGTCTAAAATATGGTGACTATACTTGTATACATGAAAAGTGAATGTGAGATGATGAGGTTAAATGAGTGTGCGAAGAATGTAGTGAAATTTTGCGGTATGATCGAATTGGTCATGGATGATGAGAATGAGATTTTAAGTGATGATGATATTCTAGAGATGCAAGAGATGTGTCCTTTTGTCAGTGAGTTGAAGAGGTGTGTAATGATGCGTGTTGATTTGAATGAATGGCCTGAGTGTTTAAGTGATTTTAAAAGGTATGCTAAGGATTTTGTGGTTTCTATGGATGTTGTATGATTTGAGAGGCATATGAAGGATGGAGATGATATGTGATATCCTTGGTTGGTATGATTGGTCTAGTGAAAGTTGTGCATCATAATTATCGGCATATGGGTAAGTTTAAGTTGTGGGAGTGTGTGAAGGAGCGTGTGTTCCATCCGTTTATGAGGACTGTTGTGAATGATATTGCCACTATGTGTGAAAAGTGTCAGAAGCGAAAGGTGCAAGGTGTGCAAGTGAAGCTGCCGATGTTGAAAGTTTATGCGAAAGAACCGTTTGAATTGGTGGTGATTGATTGTGTCTTTACCGCGTACAAGTGCTGGCAATATTGGTCTGGTTATGATGGTTGATCATAAAAGTAAGTTTGCGTATGCGGCGCCTGTGGGAGAGAAAAGGAGTGTAACTGTTGTGTGTGTGTGGTTGAACAGTTGTTTTTCCCTATGTGTGTATGGAAGCTTAGGAGATGTCTGAGTGATAATGGGCCTGAGTTAGTGAGTGGAGTGTGTGAGCGAATGTTGAGAGAGAATGGTGTGGAGCATGTAAGAACGAATCCTAATGGGTTGGCTGAACGTTTAATTAGGACCTTGTGTGAGATGTTGAGAATGATGAGTACAACTTTAAATGGCTGGGGCATATGGTCGGGTAGAGTGTTAAGGGCGTATAATTCGACGGTGCACTTCTTTGATCATTAAGAAATTGTTTCTCTTTTGTGGGCACCTTGTGTGGTTTTGGCAGGGCAAATATTTTCTTTGCACTTACAGGCTAAAAGGTCAAATAGTTATTTACAACTAGCCTTGAAATTTCCAAGATTCCATCTGTAACTTTTATTATTTTTTTGGCCGTGATAAGACTTGTTAAAGTTTTTATAATCATTATTCAACTTGTTTACCATGCCTTTGCCGCATTTAGTTGACACAGTTGAAATTAACGCTTATCTCCAGATTCCTTCATGTTGAAAGCAGATATTTGATTCGTTCTTCAGATGAATTCTTTCCCAAGAGTGTGCTAATAAAACATCTACAAATGTCGGGAGATTTATTCCGTTAAGTTTTGCAGTAGTCCCCAGAATTGGGTTTTCAACATCTTGCCGGGTCAATTTGGAAGTCATTGACATTCTGCTTAGCATACGTAGAAACAATTGCAAAGACTTCTCATGCGCAACTAAGCATTACAGGAGAAGCGTATTTGAGAATGGGAGAGAGACCAATGCAGGTAGCGTGGTGGTGCTGCCACAAATACAGGCAGTTATGTACTCACGCAGTAGCTACACATTAAGAAATCATCCAACAGCCAGATAATATGTCGATTTTTAAACCAAGCCGCATGCTATTTGTAGAAGCTTGATACAATATAAGGCGTTTGCCCTAACTGAAGAAATTATTTTATTGCTACGAAATTTTTACCATATGTTCTTAACATTATAGACTATTGTTTGCAAACTACCCGCAAACTTCTCAATTAAAATTAATTTTTTGGCATTTTTTGTAGTTTCAGTTAAAAATGTGGCATATATATTTTTTTTTGGGGGGGCGGGCTCCTTCTTGCGCCAGCTGAAGATATAGTTATTCAATTCAAAGCTTTTGAATACATAAAATATGAACATATATCATTATAAATATTTGGGGTATTACCTATATTTTGGCTATTTTTAATTCATTTTTCTATTTTCTAGCTCGCTACACAGGCTGAAAGTATGGTCGTAGAGCAAAATGGGTTTAACAATCTTTTTCTAACCAATTGGCACCTGTTGCACACTACCCATCAAAGTGATTCGAAAAAAGTGGAAAATCGCCTCCCTTCCCTAATGTACACATTGTAGAAAATAGTGATGTATGTACGTATTAATTTGATCTAATGTGCACGTAAATATTTTCTCAAGGTAAATTTTTCTGCATTGTATAGCTAATAATGCTCTTAATGTAATATATTTACTTTCCATAGTTCCTCACGTTAATTTTTCTATGAATTCTCCAGTTTTTAAAGTATTATTATTAAATAGAAAGCAGGGTAAAGATGAGGGTTCCCCTTCTTGTTTCTGCGGATAGGGTAAAAGGGAAGAAAGAAAAGAGTGATGAAAGTTAAATATAGATTGAGGTAGAAAGTGCGTCAGGGGCTTGGGCCATTTCAATAATTGCAATTTCCTTCTGGCCTTCTTGAATGCTTTCTTTCATCTTGACTTCCTTGTCTTCGCGCCTGGTTACTTGTAGGTAACTGCTGAAGGTACTTATTTTGCTGAAGGCAAGAATGACTTGTACTTCTTTCAGTCATATAGTCTTAACAAGTCATCTACAGCGCCTGGTGGGAGAGTTGCCTGCAGGCTATCCCAGATGCCAATGCTTCGTGTATGCAAAAAAGGTGTTGACCCTCTCGATGCCGCTTCGTGCGTAGAGTTGTGTTGAGCTGATGGAATCGTTTTATTTTACGTTATGGATGAAACTTATGGCTTGGTGTTGAACCCTCTGCGATTTTACCATATTACTCCTTGAAGAGGTGTCCAGAAGAACTTCTAGGTCGAGGAACTTAGACCTTATGAGTTACTTGTTGATTTTTTCTTGTTAGTGATATTAAAGCTTCGTAATCGGTGTAACTTGTCTACTTCGAGTTTAGCAGCCTTTATAAGTTGACATGACTCCATGTGCCATATTTGAAGATCCTCTAGCCTAGGATGTTCGCGCTTAAGGAATAAGTAACTATCGATCCGTTCAGTCTGAGAGGCTAAGTCTTACGTCTGCCTATCGCGCATGCGGTATACTTCGTACAGTTCTTCTCTTCTGAAACTTGGCTGCGAGTTTGTCCACTTGGACCTACGCAGCATTCGCCTTTTATGTAACATTCTTCTTCTTCTCTTCTGAAACTTCAATTCCTTTTCAAACCTCGAGATCTTTCTGGCCTCGGCTGGATTCGTCCTCGACATCATTGTCGCAGATCTGGTATAGCGTGTCACAAACACGGACATCTTGTCCATGTACTGTAAGTTAAGTATCCGAGGGACTAGCTTCGGAATCTTACTGGACTAGATCGCAAATAATGTGGCCTCAAACACCCTTCCTGGAGAACTCCGGCTACCTCCTGTTGATGAGTTAGCTGTGGAGGATCATCCCAAAATGAGGAGCTAGCTCGAGTCTTGAGATCTTGTATTTTATCTCGTCAATCCATATCCTGTGGAAGGCTTTGTCACGTCTTGCCATACCATATTTAGCATGAAATCAGAAGCAAGCACCTCAGCCACGTGTTGGTATGTTAGTGCAATCGCTGTTTCCGTGCTCCTTTTCCTGGGAAAACCATGTTTTTAGGCTTTCTGAAGAGAGTGAGTTGACAAAAGGAAGACCATTCTGTTATTGAGAATCCTTTCGAATACTTTCCAATTTATCTCAAGAAGCGAGGTCAACCTATAGTTCATCACTCGATCTTTGGGCTATTTCCGCATTTAAAAAATTCGCCAATCTGGTCTCTCTCCTCACTGAGGCCGCTTTTTAGAGCCTTGCGTTTATTTGGCTTAGGCCTAGAGCTTTTGCCTGAATCCGGAGATCACAGTGTCATGTTTTGACTTAGTGATCACCCAGTTTTTCAGGGTAGACTAGCGCAGCCTGTAAAGGTTTACAGTTTATAGTGGCTCTCCATGTGCTCTAGAACTCTTTCCTTAAAGCCTAGATAGAAGTTTTCTTTTTCTTCGTCGAAAATTCGAACAACGTCACTTCAGACTTTATGAAAAGCTTTCTCTTGTGGAGTTCAGGCATACCTGTTGAGGTGCATTATAAGGGAGTTTTCCTTCGTTGTTGTTTGGCCTTTGAGCTTTTTGATGATGTTATAGAAGTTTCTGGAGTCATTATAAATATCCAGGTTATGGATTGTATAGGCTCACTTTTTCTTGATCTCTTGTGACAGCGCAGCATTCACCTGCCCTCTGCGCTGTTAGACCAGTAGGAATTCCATTGAACTGGTTTATCCAGAGGATCATATGCTGACAAAGATCTGCTGAAACTGCTGCTGTAGGATGATCATTTTCGTAATTGAGCGAGTTATGATCAGGATATTGTGCTTGGTCAGTAGGATGATGTTGTCGGTTGCGGTGAACCTGTTTAAGATGGTGGACAGTTCTTTCTGAATTTAATCCTGTGCGGCTTAGTTAATCTCGTAAGTGATCTTCATTTTATTTAATTTATTACGGTTTTGAATTTTATAAATTTTTTAACACTACTTTAAACATCATCATAAGGCTCTGTATGCTCCTCTCTGATTGGTCAATCTATTTGTTTTGTGTTTATTTTTGAGTCTATATAAGTCACATCATATTGAATACATTCGGATTCAAAAAAGTTGACCAAGCCAAATGCAGAGAAAAAAAATATATCGATATAGGCCTCAGAGATGTACAATAATCATTTGAAAAAGTTAGGGTTAGGTTGTCTCAGCCCCACGCTGTACTCGATTTACATAGCGGATCTACTAACAGCCAAATGCCCGAATGCCTCAATATCCATTTCGCAGACGACATCAGCTCTCACAGTAAGGAGAGAGTTCAGGCACATACAACAGCTTTAGAGATTTAAAACATAAATCAATTCAAGAGGGACTCCAAATAAGAACAAATAATAGAAAACTCACTCTAGGCCCTATCTAGATATAAAATATAGTAGATATCGAAAACAAAGACAGCTGTACAGATATAATTTGGAATGAAAAGAACTAGGGCTAAAGTTAACCTTAAGAGTCTACCCAAAACACACACGTAGTCGATAGAGTAATTCCCTGTGCTGAAACTCCTATATTCCTTAGGAGGGTTAATTAAGCAAAAGGAACAAAATAAAAATCCATCAAGCTCTAGGAAGGTCAGCGATAATCTACCCTATCAGTCCTATCAACATCCTAACTAGAACAAGAAAAGTTAAAAGCAAAACCCTCGATATAATCGCAACACTAGATAGGTCGACATGAAAACACCGAAAGCCAGCCCTACATAGAGGGGATAAGATTCAAGTGCTCAACATCTTCGTAAGAAATAGAGCGGAAAAAATATAGAGGAATATTAGCAGATTTTCTCCTATCTTTGCAGAAAACATCATCATCAGAGTAAACACTCCATTCAACTGCAGATTTCCTAGTAGAATAACTCAAAAGTTAATAGTGCAAGCGCCCTTGTACCCATACAGATAAAATGATTGGATCAAGTAAACCAGCTCCTTTGGAGCTCACCCAAACGAGATAAATCTTAAATGACTGAGGCAAAAAATCATCTAGCAAGACTCCCAGAATAAGTGACGCCCAAATTGACTAGCCAAATATGAAACTCAAAGTGACTAGATATCTCAAAGTAAAAACGAAAGTAAACAAGTGAAAATCAGTAAAGCGAAAAATAGCGTAACAAATACAAATTTACTTTATTTAACTCTAGTGAATTGAAACAAAAGTGCTCAACGATAGTAAAGTGAGTGAATAAAGTAATTATGAGGAACAAAAGAGAAGTGTTCAAGTGGAAAACTTGAGAAACTATGTAGAAGTAAATAAACACAAAAGAGCAGCAAATCAACTTTACAGAAGTTGCAATTGCTTACCATTAAAACAAAAAATAAAGGATGGAAGAGAAAAGGTTAATTAGGTCCTGATTCGGATTTCACGAAACAAAATGGCACTACTCCATTCTATCCTCAGAAATTGGTGGAGGATCACCTAAAATCAAATTCTGCCCTCGTACTATACTTTTCCTATCATTCTCTTTCATCTTTTGTCGCGCAGCCGTGAGGGGTCGACCGGTGTCCTCTCCCCTCTTGCTCCACCAGGGGTAGTGGGCGGGGGAAGGGCATGCGATCGATAGAGATATCATCTTCTATACTATGTAAGATCACTACTCACATATGCACCCATCACACTCACAGCCTCAAGTCGCACGTGGCAGATGAGACCACAAAGTATTCTAAACTCTGCGCTGAAACGCGCATGTCGCCCGCCTCCAAATTCAGACATGACAACACCACACGTACATAATAAAACCACCAATAAATTAATATACGTATTGATATACAACAAGGCAAATATATAAGCTAGGAAGAGTCCCGACCTACAGAGACGTACATCACAGACAGTACGCGTAGTCAGAGCTGAGAAGATATTCAGCACCCCAACATGACCCAGAGCGAACACACAACTGCACATGATCAATTAGCATCTCGAATCGCGCGTTTTACCCCTTGCACACACCTCTTTGCCGCACCAAACTAACTAGCCAATAACAAGTACATTATAGGCCGCATCGGTATCTCGCCACAGAACTGTAACTCTAATTATTCCCTCCAATTTTTTCCCGCGTCATTTTCCCCTCTCATTTCTCGATCTCGATGGGTCGCAACAGTCATCCTTCTTCTATTCTCTCTATACCATATCTGATTTTTTCATGGCAATCTTTGGCACGGATCTTCCTACAATATTTATGCGAGATCTAAATGCCAATGAAAGGGAAAGCGACTACCACACAAGGAAGGAGATAAGAAAAATATTGATAGAAAGGAATATTTTCAAATGAATTTGACCAGACTTTTCGAATATCACAACGAAAGCAGAAATCGCTCTGAACAAACATGACACGCCATTTAAAATTTTTATTCTCTATGCACTAAGCATGATCGCATGTAGTGATCATATTGGAATCGTAATGTTCATGAACCAATATCTAATACATGTACAGGCACTGGACAAGAAGAGATAAATGGGAAGAATACAAAGAATAACTCTATTTTTCCAATGCAAACTTGGAAGAAATCTACGAATAAAATTTCGAATTAATAATAAAAATAACCAGAGGGTACGAGAAATCCATTCCGAGAACAAGATTCCGTACTCTTTTCCACCTTCAGTGGAGAAAAGAGATAAAACAAAAATACACACAACTTAGTGCAATAAACGATCAGGTAAAAATTCCCGCACTCAACAGAGAGAGATTTGATACTCCTATAAGAAGGAAGAAAGAACTGTTGGATCGCATAGAAAAACAGCAAGGGCAAAATTGCGATAGTCTTATAGAAAAACTAAAAGTAGAAAGAAGACCAAAATAAAACGGTAGACTGATAAATGGAATAAAAGGTGGAGCCCCGAGAAGGAAAATAATAATAAGCAATAAACAGTTGAAAAAATAGGAAGATTGGACCACGGAAGAGCTATTTTGAGCTCACTGGAAGCAATTGTTCTCTATAACACAAGAAGAGAACGAAGAATTTAGTTATAATATTGAAGAAATGGTAAACAATTATTTCAGGAATAACATCAGAAAAATATCCTGAACACCATCAGTAATGTGAGAAAGGGAAGAAATTCTAGATACAAGAGTCGTAAAAACAACGCAAGAAATAAATGACACAATCATTTCAGTCAAGCAAAAAGCACCAGGCCCCACAGGAGTTACATTTACCCTCACCTTCCAACACCAATAAGACCTGAATACAAAAATATACAATACGCGGACGGCATTAACCAGAACCTCTATAACGGATACATATATAAACAGTAAGAAAAAATAAGGAAACATCGATTCTAAACCTACAATAATACCTAAGGGGATTAAAGATGATAAATAAAAATAAAATTTACATGGCATTAGGAAGGGGAGTATTAGTGTAGCCACCCATCCCAATCAACAACGAATCAAAGCCAAAATATTGGAACTCCAAAGGATGCAAAACATAGATTTATATCACAACCAACAGGAGGAGATATGAGGGAGGATAGAAGCCAGTGGAGTTGTTTACACTAAAAAGCTCAGACTTGATATGCACTCCTGGTGAAGGAGAAAACTCGGCAAGTGAGCTAATACCGTAAATCTTTGCAGGGTGAAAAAAAGAGTAAAATATTGCGTCCACAGAACTGATTAAAATTCCTCTTGTTTTAAGTGGAAGGAGTTGTGACCTTAAAGCGGGATCTATTCTTATTTTCTCCGACTTTCCAATTAGTCTTTCACAATTTTTTTAAATATTTAAATCACCATAACTAGACCACTAATTGGGGCAGCGAAGAAGGGGAGTCCTTCGGAAGACGAGTCCGAAAGTTGTAGAGATGCCTATTAGAAGTAGATCTAATTAGGTAGGGTGGGCGAAGGATGTTTTTTTAAAAAGGAAGGTAAATAAGGACTCATAGTAGGCGCAAAAGAAATTAAGACTGCTCTTACAGTGTCTCGTTTCAGATTGCATACGGAAAGACGAGGAGCAACATTTAATAGCGGATGGACTATCACATAATTGAGCGCTGAGCTCTTTATAAATAAGGAAATGGTGTAATGCTTCACACACCAGGAAAAGGGGGTAGGCTCAAGTGCCTCAGAGTACCCATCAGGAACATTGAGAACGGAAGCAAACTGAAAAAACGCAAATTCGTCGAGACTTTTCGGAATTATCAAAATTACCCTAATTAGAATCTTAGCAGTCTCAAATGGATACATTGTAATCTGCTATGCCATGTGAGACGTAGAGGATATTCTCTCCGCTGACGAAAATCGAAACTCAATAAAATTTGGCTCTTCCCCAGAATTCCCATCCAAATCACGTTAAACAGGAGACCTATAAGTCGTAAAATAGACATGTGACTAGGTTCACAGAAGAAAGACGAAGTGAAGACAGAAATTAATAAAAAGAACCAGGTGTAAAATTCCACGAGGTTATCAAGTTCGGAAACCATACACACGTTTTCAAATTAATGTGTGAGTAAACAGAAAGGATTAAAAAGTTCTGACAGAATGAGAATTCAACCAGAAATTATAGAAAGAGAGAAGCATATATATATATATATATATAAATATATATATATATATATATATATATATATATATGTATATATATATATATATATATATATATATATATATATACATACAAATATCCTTCAACCTCTACAAGATGGAGACACATGGCAAAATAATGCACGGAAACGGAACAAAGCCGTTTCGAATGCGGACAAAGAGGGCACTATTGGAAATATTGTACCCAACTAACTGAAAAAAATGCCTCAACTGGCGGTGGGCCATACCAAACAATGGCAATGGCTTTCCCTAATAGGAAAAAATGATAGCAAGTAAATAAAGAGAAGAAAGAACTCAAGCTGGAACCAAGAAGAGTGCTACCTATGCAAGAATGGCCAAAAACAGAGTACAATAAATGAGGGAGGATAGAAGCCAGTGGAGTTGTTTAAACTAAAAAGCGCAGCTCACCCTCCAGAACGAATAATCGATGGAACTTCTTATGTACATCCTTTATGCGTACTTAATAAATATAGACAAACCTTGCATTTTTGATGAAACCATCGATACTATGCTAATAAAAAATGTTATGAAGAATATGTGGTTCTCTGAAAACACACTCTCATCAGAAATTTTAAACCATGTGGCCAAAGTCACAGAAGAAAAGAAAAGGACAAAGAAAAAGGACCATCTACCGACGACAAACGAAGGAAGAAAGAAGATAGTCATTCAATGTATTACAAAGAGGATCGAGGTAGCAGTAAATGGTCATTCAAAGGGAAAAATGGAGAGAAAGAAGATGAAAATGTTATTGAGGAATTACTCATCAATGACAATGTCAGGATCTTATCTAGAAACTGGGTTACCCTACACCCCAACACATTCAATGACTAAGTATGTGGAAGGTATAGGGCTGGTTGTACCGACCAAAACAAGAAGTACACCAGACCAAAAATAAAGAACAACTAAAACGATCCATGATAACCAAAGGGCTCCCACTTTCCCCCCCGCAGGAGAACTAAAATGTGTAGGAAATTGAACCGGTGTTTTACAGGAAGAGTGTCTGGGCTCCAAATGAAACTAACGCAGAATGCGACCATATCTCACAGTTATGGAAAACTTACCTCTAAAGAAATTAAATTTTCCCGATAAACTTTCGATTACCACAAGATTAAGAACACTCGATGAAGACTAAAAAGTAACAAAGTGCTAAAGAATGGAGTGTACTACAGTACCACAAGTGGAGACCCAGAGGGAATACAATTCCTGTTAAGTATTGCGATGCTGACAGAAAAAAACTCACTATAAACGAATAAAAACTATAAAATATACTCAGTTAGACTAAAGCTAAAACATACATCAACAAAAAACACAAGAATGAAAAACTAATTAAATTACTACATAGATTAGTCGGATCTCCGTTTATGTTAAAAAGGATTGCAATGAGAGCATGAACAACACATAGAGAGAGAGAGATAGACGGCTCTTTCGTCACCTATGGAGAGATTGCGCCGATCGACTGGATGGATGAAAGACAAGAATTACAGATAAATAAATTAGACTCGTTATTTGGATTACATGTTAATCAGTAGAAACAAAATAGGGAAATATTTCATTCTTATCTTCTACTTCCTGTACTCAGGAAGAATGTCAACTTTTTAATCTCTTCCACTCTCTTACCTCTTTGTCCTACGCAGTTTCTTCTCCATCCGGCCTATCAAACATGCTGAAATATATTGTCTCTATTGAAATGATTGGAGATTCCTGTTGTTTTCAGCGGATGGAGTAGTAATTTTGAAGAGGGGCCTATCCTCAATTTAGCCTGTTTTCCCACTATTTTTCACACCTATTCTAACACCTTCAAACAACATAACTTGACCATTACAGTGCTCAAAACCATTCTAGACTAGAGCGAAGTGAACTCCGGAAATAATACCCAATAGAGAGCACGAAGAAAGGGGCCCTTGAGACCATAGAGCCAAAATTTAGTTGAGGCACCTAAAATCAGTAAGCCTAGATACGTAGGTAATGGTTAAGCAGTGCTTCTCAAATGGGAAAGTATAAAGAGACCAATAGTTCAAGTAACAGTGTAACACCAGTCAACTTCCCTTCTCTTTTTATATTTATATCTGGGGAGAGAACGAACTAAATACACAAGAGAAGACATCAAGAAAACAGACCACCTTTGGCGCTGCATTATGAAGATTGCGGTAACTCTGCAAGTAACAGGGAAATGAGGTAGGTTTGGATGCCTCCGACCACCAATAATGATCATTAAATAGAGGACAAACCTAATAAAGGACAACTATGTTAGGCTATAATCGGGCAATTAAAAGTAGCCAGAAGCGTTATTGATGTGCTCAACGGCTACATAGTTGACTACAGCACATAAAACGATGTTGAAAAACTAGTTTCAATTGAGAGCACGGAGACGGGCAGAAGATTTAACTCGAACCAAAAATTCCACCAAAGTATAATCGCTAGGATCCCACTCAAAAGAAGAAATCAAGAATGAAATCGAGAAAAACAGCGGCACTAAGATAAAAGAAGTAATCAAATTTGGCAATCACACACATCTCTTTAATATAGTATGTACGACAAGTGAGATGACAAATAAAATAACACAAAACGGACTATTATTATTTAATATGAGAATACCACACTCACACATTGAAACAGAGAAACATATTAATATTCAATTATATTTCAACTGTTATAAGATGGGGGACCACACCACAAAAGAATGCCCACAGAGAGAATGAATATGTTCTAAATGTGGATCCAAAGGCCATTATTCGAGATAATGCGGTGAGACCCAGAAGTGCTTAAATTGTAGAGGGCTCATCGATATGTGATAATGGAGTACCTAAAACGAAAGGAAACCATATATGAAATGGAACATATGCAATTATATCTAAAGCTACTCTTAACGAGACGAGGTATCAATGAAACAACAAAGTGTGCCTAATGGATCATCAACGTGTATTTTATTCGGAATTGATGAGCAGTAGAAAACAAGGTACATTCGTGACAAAATTCAACAATACGTTAGAGAAATGGGATGTTGAAGATTCGGTTCCCCGAAAACATACCCTCTTCAGAGATCCTAAACATATGTATTGTCAAACCCTTTGGACAAGCCAACCAAGGACAGAAAGAAACAGCCAACACTGAAGAAAAGGGAGCAAATACTATACCTCAAATAGAAGCACGACTAATGAAAAAGAACAAAGCCAAAGAAAATAAAAAAATGAAGCATCAGAACCTAACCTCAGAGTATATAACAGAAAATCAGAGACGAAACAGAGAAACACAATTGGCACTAAATTGAACAAAAGAAGAGATTAGGCATATCAGAGTAGAACAACAGGGGAACATATGGTATAGCCTCATCGAAGAAATAAACGAAGGAAAAAAAATGTAGGCTGAATAATAGAATAAAAGACACACCTCAACGGAGAAAAATAACATCAAAGGGGAAAGATACAAGAAAGTAGAAGAATCAAATAAAAATTCCGAATATACTGGGAGTCAACTTTTGATAACCCACGAAAAAAACGTAGACTTTAACCCAGTAATAAACAAGCTGGTGCACGACAACCTCAGAATCAGCATAAAAAAATAACCCTAGCGCATCTCCTCGAACAGCAAAGGAAAATCTCCTGAGAACAGGAATTACAATAACAATCGAAAACTGACATGCGCTATCTATTCATTCAAAGATAAAGCGCCAAGCCAAGCATAAATTACCACTGACCAAAGCACTGGAAACTATAATCGAGACCATCAAAAATCTATTTGTCGCGTGCTTGAACACAGGACACTTCCTACACCACTACAAACTCGCAAAACTGATATTCATCCCTGGCACCGGTACTTGGATCAGATTATGATTGAGGCTTAGTATTATTTCAATATGGTCACTTGTAGTCCCACATTACAAGGCAAAATAAGATTGAAAATAAAGCCTTGCAGATGAGTGTTATACTCGTATAAATCGTATGAATGCTTAAAATGGGCACGCATATAATTGTGCGCATGTAAGTAATCCGAAATATATAACATTTTGTCATATAAAAAATAATATGTAAAACATTTTGTCAGATAAATAAATAATACATTATCTGATTATGTAAACGATAATATATATTGTTCTTATAAAGGGATTGAGGCAAAACGAATTTTCACACGCATGAGCGCTAACAGACTTACACACTCAAACGCATATGCCCTTACACACTTCTCGCGATAACCAAGGTTCTGGCAAAAGACACAACTGTACCAATAAACGTCAAAACAGGTGCAGTCATTGACACCGAGCTGAAGGCAGAGAAGATGCGGACCTTATTTACTGTCAAAGGGTTGCGAAACACAAAATTGTATTCTCTAAATTTGAGATAAAGATTTTCTTTATCCCCGTGAACAAACAAATAAACATCCAAACCGTGTCATTAGTTAACAGCGGGCCACACCCAGGGGGTTTCCATATATTATATACAGCTTTGGGTAGAGCTTAAGGAGTAAAGTCAAGAATAGAGACTAAGCCTACCATGTCCTCTGCCCAATAAAGAGTCCTTTGAATCCTCCTTCCGAGATTAATTTTACTGAGAGTAATCCAACCGGTCCTCTTACCCAGCCTACTCAACTAAAACCAAGCAAGAGGATAATCTCCCCCCCATAATTGGAGTCAGCCCAAGGTCAGCACCAGTTAACCAAGTGCCTCAAAACTACTCCGCCGGAGTTAAGCAACATTAGTAAAGGTTAGTACTTGCATGGGAAAGAGCTGATTCGAGCTCCACCTGTAAACTAGTAACCAATAACTAATAGGCCAACTGCCAGCCTATAACCATCTTTAGACCCGCCATATACTACATGCAATGTTGACGGACTGCGTGCAGATGTTATATGTCATGTAATGGCTCACTAGCTACCGACCAACTATATATCGCTTCTGAAGTTCATTGAACAAGTCTTGCAAAAATACTAAACACAAGACTTATCAAATATGTGAACGAAAAAAACCTCAACAACGAATTCCAATTAGGATTTCGTAATAGTATGGACACCACAATGGCATTTAACATTATTACTGAAAAGACTGCTAAGTACAAAGCAGAATTGAAATACATCGATCTGGTACTTAAAGATCTAGAAAAAGCTTTTGCCTATGTGTAGATCATGGGCATGCATCAGAAGATCTTAAATCGCCAGAGAGAATAGCATTTGCGGTTGTCAACTAATTTAAAGGACCCGTGCTCGAAGTGTAAGCTAGACTCCCACAGGGATGATGCCTCATCTCTACGCTGTACTTGATCTATACACCGGACACGCCACCACCTAAAATGCCTGAATGCCGAAATATCCAATTCGCTGACGACATGAGTCAATACAAGAATGAGGAATATCTGGCACGGACAGCAGCCCCCTAGTTCAAAAACTTTAACCAATTCGAGAGGGATTGGTAAATATATGCGACAGAACAAATTCAACATAGTCACTCTTTCAAGACTAAAGGTATCGTATATCGAAATAGAACAACTCTACCGATACTATCCTGAAGGTAAAGTACTTGAATTAAAAAACACTTGGAAATGTTACCTGAAACTAATAGCTAAGAGAATATCGAAGCCATACCAATGCTAACCCTCTTATACTCCTTAAACGGCTTAACCACAAAGAACCAAAGAAAGATCTATCTCGCAATAGGAATCTAATTATTCATCTATCCTCGCATCTCTCTAAGTACCTTATCATTAATAAAGAAATAGGAAAATTCAAAGAATACGAAATAAAGTGTTCTCTACCTTATAAATAACAGAAGGAGAGAGAGAGAGAGAAAAAAAAAACTCAAAGAACTCTACATCAAGAGGCAAATGTCGTAGCGCTCAAGATTGTTCTAAGAAAAAGAGTGGCAAAGTTTGGAAAGAAAATCAACTCACTTCCTCCACTCTGCTGAAAACATCAACACCAGAGTAAAAACCCCTTTAAACTTAAGATTTCTTAGTGGAAAATCTTTACAGGAAATAGTGGAAGCACCATTATACACTTAAGCAAAACAAACAAAACAAGATCAAAGTAGCCATAGGTTCCCAAAGAGCCCCAACCTATCATCAAAATCCCAATCGAGACCTAGAAAGTGAACACTAACTTGACAACTCAAGAGTCATTAAAGTGAAAATGCATCTAAAAGTGAAACAAAAGTGCAACGCAATTTCCTAGCATAGTATGCAAATTGTTTGTGTTTAATAGTAGCGACAAAAGCGAAATATGGTGAAAAGAGAAAATAAAAATACAAAAGGAAACTAGAGAACAAAGTAAGTTATGTAAATATACATAATAAAGCCTTTGCCTACATTAATATATATTGAATCGTGAAAACTACACATTCAGTAAAAAAATCTAGAGCAGTAAGACATACGCAACGCTATAGAGTTAGACAATAGCTTTACACAGAAATTAAAAAAAAGTATGAATGTTAGAGTATACACAATAATGAAGGAAAGATTATATGATGACAGAGATTAGTGCGATTTCCCGACGAATATAAAAGAGATGCGATTGCATACTAGTAGAGCAACAATAACAGAATGAAATGAAAAAAGGATAAGAGCAGGTGGTGGTTCGAATTTCGCGTTAATCTCTTGGTAAAATTAATCGAATTAGTTCCCCGAGAGACTATAGTTCATTCTAGGGTCCCCAATCCTTAATTTCTTTACAATTCACTCCTCGAGATTGCCCCCTGGTTGAATCTCTATTACATCATCTACCCAAAAAAGCTATGTACGATAACAAAAAAGGAGTCATCTCAAAGAGGAGGTTACCTGTCAGTTGAACCTATAAGAAAAACTTTGGCTAAATCCATAGAAGAACTAATAACCCAGCAGCGGACACATAGTCCACTACGTTGGCCCACCAAAGATCCAGACCAACCAGAGCGTCACCTGGGTACGGCAACACACAAGAGAAAAAAAATAAGGAGGAAAGAATGAGGAAGAAAAGATAGGCAAAAGTCTCTGAAATATTCAAATTAAAGAACAAGAGGGACAACAGGGAGTACATAGACGTATTCAAAGTAGTGTTCATAGTAAGCAAGGAATGCGGGCTCCTGCTCTGTAATGCAAGTGTATGTATGAAGCGAGCAAATGGCAAGGGAAATTTCATCCCTATTCAGATATGATTTTTCTGCTATAAAAAGAAACACCATACGACTAGGAAATGCTAACAAGAATAATAAACTTTTTACAGGAGCGATAAATTACAGCATAATGTAGGAGTGTCCCAGTGGCCGCAAAATACGTGATAACTGCAAATGTTTATACGTGGCGCTAGCTATGACTTGTCTGGTCATGATAGATATGGTAAAAAAGACATCAAGAAAATCCAATTAAACATTGAAATTGAACTTGCCGCTAAGATTCACACGTCTATAATATATGCACATGGGAGAAATATAAGGCACCCAGGGATATTCACGAAATAATTAAAGCGTAGATGTTTCGAGGAGAAAATTAACCTAAAAGTGCCAACCGTGAGCGGGCACCTTTCCCAACAAACGTCAGACCATTAGAACTATACGAAGGAATTAGGAAGGGAAGATATAAGAACTTCGATGCCAATAAGGAGAAACGTAGAATTGAAGAATCTCGCTACCTTCGTGACTTCGACCTTCACGAAGACACATGCATGTCATTGACCACAACTGAATAAGAGAAGAAGAGGAATAGAAGATCGGAAAAGAAAGGGAGAGGGAGAGAGAAGGAAGGATATATATATATATATATATATATATATATATATATATATATATATACACGCAAGTGGATAGAGTGGCTATGGGGTCACCGTTAGGGCCGACTTTTGCCAACTATTATATGGGTCAACTTGAGGAAAGATTATTGAACATTATGGAAAATAAGCCACACACATATTGCCGATACGTAGATGACATCTAAATCAACGTCCAAAACAAAGAACATCTTATAAACATCAAGCAGCATTTTGAGGAGAACGTATTAAAATTCACTTATGAATTGAGCATGGGCAATAACTCACTTTTTTGGACGTTGGGGTTCAAAACATCAATGGCAACTACATCACCAAAGTACATAGAAAAAGTATGGACATAGGAAGATGCCTCAATGCTGAGAGTGAATGCCCTGAAAAGTATAAAATAAGCGTAATCGGCTAATACATCCGCAAGCTTATAAATGCTACTCTACGTGGGAACCTTTCCACCAATATAGTGGCATGACAACCACTACATTTTCGAGACGTTTAACTATGCATCTACAAAGCGGAGAGCCTAAAAATCATATGGAGAGTGTCCATAATATTAACCTAACGAGAGATATGCTCGTTGATAACACCGTTATTAAAAGAAAAGAGGTCACCAAAGCAAGGCTGAACATCTTAGGAGCCATATTAATAAATGAAGATAAGCCAGCCATCAACAGTCAAGCGACAAGCTGGAATCGCACATTAAAATTATTTTAAAATTGCACTCACTAGAGTGGCCCATTTCCTCTAACGTTACGTTCAACCTAGGCGGAATAAATACCCATTAAAAATAGTTTTCTTTCAGTCTGTCAGATCTTCACTCCACTTATTACATCGGTAAAGGAGGCAAGAACATATCAAAACGCTACGAAGATGATTGAATAAGATCGAAAGCTTAGCAATTTAGCTTGATTTTTACCAAACACATTCGTTTACAAAAGAGATGAATACTGGACAAGTTACCACCATCTACAAAATAGAATAAAAAAGATAGTTAGAAGAAGAGAAAGTTGTCAAAGGAAATTAATTAAGGCAAAATACACAATGGTCTTCAAAAAAATTTGTATTCAGGAAAGACTGCTACTCAATTTGATATTGGAAAAGAGTTAGAGAGACGTAGAGAGGGAGAGTTTGTGGGTGAGAGAGAGAGAGTTAGAAATAAATAGAGATTTAAAAAATTGACAAGGAAATAGGGAAATTTCAAAATGCCTTACGGCCACTCGAAGAGATTTCCATCAGTTTGTATATTTTTTCCATATAGTAGTTTTCCCAATAACTTTATCGCAATCTTATAAAGCAATGTTGTACGTATAAATTTGTCTAACCTATTTTAAACATGTCGACGCTTGTACTTTTCACATGTTAGGGCAGTCGACTATATGATAGGAGGAGTAATTTCCACTTTTGTTACCCGGTAAGGGAGGCGGCGTTTTGCCTTCCTGGGCCGCCGTGATGACGGGACTCAGCACCACGTCCGGCCACAGCTTAGCCTCTTCTACTTCTTTCTGATAGCCTGTGTTTTTACCCTACCTCCTTACTTTCCCTATCACCTGTCCCACAACTTTGTTCTTTCGGCATCTAATTTCACAGGGTAGACACCGAGCAGCTTATATTCACCCAACTATTCCGTATCGGGCCTGAGGGAGGAGGGGACAAATTCCCTCACCACTGAGCTCCGGCCTGGGGTAGTGGGTTTTTAATAACCTCCTTAATCCTGCTCACACCTTCCTCACATACCCTTTCTTCCTCCTTCCTCTCTCTATCAAATTTACGCTGTGACCAAGGTGTAGCGGCCATGCTGATGGGCTGCCAGGTCACTAGGCGGGATAACTGGCCTCTAATGGCGGCCGCTGGTTCTGCTGGCCCCGTGTTCACCCCTCGCAGAGCGGGCTACTGAGTGGGGGGGAATGAGCGTTTGCTTTCCGTGACAATTACAGGGTCACCATGCCCAATGATGATTTAAATACAAAAACTATTACACCTCATCTACCTTCCCCTCTACCATCACCTGAGCAGCCTTCGTGCAGCTGCACTGAAAAAATGGAGGTCCCTCTCCGTGGCTTTTGTCAGGGAACCCTCCAAATTTCTTCTACTGGAGAGCAGGCTTACTCTTCTCCTAAGCCTACGGGTTTAGGGGACTGTCCCTTATCCCCTTTTCTGAAGGCACCCTTGGGTGCCCTCCTCTTTCCAGCGGCAGTCCTTTCTTTTCTTTTACAATGGACCGCCAAGAATGCACTTAGGCTGGAACGAATCGATAGGGCCAACCCCCTCAGGGAGGCAAGGAATGGCAAAGCCCGTCGCTCCTTATCCCTTAACATCCTGCACTCGTGCGCTAAGAGCTTACAGGCGGTCACTGTACGTGCCCCCCTCTCTTCCTCGATGGATGCCGGCATTTAGTGAAAAAGGAACCTCGAATGGGAACTGTGATGTCTGGGGGGGCCGGGGGATTGGCACATGGAGGCCCCGCCTGAGATGGACATGGTCCCTGAGATTGCACCGCCTCAGAAGTTAAGAGCTTCCATGGGGTCGAACCCAGGCTCTGTGCCCAGCACAGAACCCGTGTCCGCCCCTATGCAATCTCCTTTGAGCCCCGAGGCCTCAAAGGAGTAGAGTTATCTCCTCTCCCGGCTGGTGCTCCTATGATAGACAAGACCTCCTCCACTTCAGAGAAGGATCTTGCCGAGGTCGGCCAATCTAGTATAGGGGCTCCTACCGGCAGAGGAGAGAAGCGGGTTCATTCCCCGCCCTCCCCTCTTACAAAGAAAAAGAACAAGAAAAAGCCGAAAAAGACTCGGCGCTCCTCTCCCTCCGCGGAACCCGAGGGGACGGACGGGTCTGCTGCCGATTTGGTAGACGACCAAGCCAAGATCAGCACGTCTGGCCCCGTTGATCCCCAGGGTGGGGAGTCCCAGACGAAGACCAGAACTGCTCATAACGGGGCCTTGATTACGTCGAGGCCCCTCATTCAGAGGCTACCTGGTATTTTCGAGCCCGCTAACTTCAAACGCTTCCTTTTTATTTGCTACACTGATGGCATCATGCGGGCTAAGGGAAACAGGATCCATCAGGGAGAGCTCTAGTCTGTGTGATTGCTAGAGAGCAGAAGGTCACCCGTTTCTCGGACGGCATCCTTTTGGCGAATGGTTCGAATCCCAAAGAGGGAGCCATGATTAGTGCCCTTTGAACACTAGATGACACGCATGTGAGTGTGACGCCGCACGCTACCATGAAATTCGTGAAAGGAGTAGTTTATGCGAGGGAACTCGTGGACTACTCCATAGAAGAAAACAGGGAGGAGCCTCGAGACCCACCCTACACTCTTCATCACCTTCGATTGTGACAAGCTCCCTGAATCGGTGCATGGCGTTTATATCGCTACCGCATGAAGGCATTCGTGCCACTGCAGCGGAGGTGCTACTACTGTCCCCGCTTCAGCTATACTAATCGCTCCTGTAGACGCGCAAAGTCGTAGCTATTCAAGGTTGCACACGATAAGTCAAAATCGTGTATGGCCAAGTGTGTCAATTGCAGATAGTCACACCCCGCTTCTTCGAAACAATGTGCGTATTTCCTTGAAAAGGAAATGCTGGCCGTTCAGGCAAAGGATCGACTTTCATTTCGCGAGGCTAAGAAATTATCCTGGTGTGCCCGTCACTGCCTGTGACGTCCTATGCTCAATGTTGAGAAAGACACCCTTTGCTCCTGGCCCCTCCAGGTCTACGAGCACGGTCGTTTCCGCGCCCATTCGGATCCCTTCTGCGGGATGTACCGAACCCGGCCACTTCCCTGGTAAAGCTGGCGGTACAAATGGTTTACAACCAGCCCCGACTAAAACCAAGGTTTCCCTCCCTTTTCCCAATGTGACCGTTTCCCTTAAGGCGAAACGGCCTCGCGCCTGAAGATGATCGTGAGGCCATCCTCCGGGTTTCCTAAAGTTGCACCTCCGAAAGGAAGTCACCACTAAAGGAGCTTCGGCTCCTTCGCCCGCACCCAATGGTAAGCTGGGTGGCTCGAAGACGGTGGATCCTCGAAAAGAGGTAGCCCCACCTCCAAAGGCTCTCCGCTTGGCTAAAGTTTCGAGGTGGAGGGAGGAAAACAATCGCATGGGAAGCCTAGCCTCTCCCGATAAGTCTTTGAAGGCGACGGTGCCTTCAGCTCATTTCCAGCCCAACAGCGTCGGATTACTGCCTCTGGGAAGCGTACGGCCATCCCCGCGAGGGTCTTCTCTTCTCAGAGGGCCCCCGCATCTCCTCCGAGCTGGGCTCGGAGGACATAATATTCCTTCAATGTAATTGCCATGGACTCCTGGCCAGCTGGGAAAAGCTTGTCTGCTCCCGTTCCACGTTAACTATTCTTTTGCAGGAGACCATGCTGGGTACGTGCCGCATGCCCACCCTCGCAGGGTATAAGGGTTTTACGACTCCACTACCACGGGATAGGGACCGGGCAGGAGGATGCGCGATTTACACCCGTCATGATGTATCCGTTATTCTCTTCTCTTTAGATGAATCCTTTCAGGCAGTAGCTGTGCAGCTGAACCTGGGTAGGAGGTATACTGTTATTTCAGCGTTTATTCGACTGTCAGCCTACTTCGACGTATGGGGCTTTCGCCGCATCGTGGCACGATTGCCAAAGTCCTTTCTCTTGTTAGAAATTTGAAAGGTAGACACCCACTCTGGGGAGACTACTCGTTTAACCTCAGAGGTCAAGTCCTTGTCGACCTGATCGACGATCTGGAGATAGGTGTCCTAAGTTTCTGCATCACTACCAGAAAAACACTTCATTTTCCTGTCTCGATCCATTTTTGTGCTCTCCCGATGCACAACATGATTTTGGGTTGGGGTAATCAATGACCTCCATGGTAGTGATCACTTTCCCATTCAAATATTTTCTGAGCCACTGCCCCACGAGAGCCAGCCCCGTTGGTGCCTCGCGTGGGCGCGGTGGACCGCATTTTAGGAAATGACTGATTTGTCTGTCTCAGTCGAGGAGTTTAGCTCTGTGGATGAGGTCGTTGAGTTCTTCTCCGGCAACCTCATCACCGTGGGCCTAACTATAATTCCTAGAACGTCTGGCCTTTTTACCTTCCGACCGCTCCCGTGATGGTCAGCCGAGTATGAAATGGCCCTCAAACTGAAGCGTTTATCTACATGCGCTATTAGCGCCGCCTGAACGACTTCACTGTGGGTTAATTTCGTTGAGCTATGTCTTGGTTCCCGTATATTTTAAAGCATACCCGCCTCTCTTATTGTCGGGCATACGTGTATTCACTTAACGGGAAGACCCTTCTAGCAGAAGTGTGGAAGCGAGTCAAGAGGATTTGAGGCAAGTTCTCACATGAACCCCCCTCCAGTTCTCCAGGAAAATGGGACCGCAATCTAGGATCCGCGTTTGTGGTGGATCCTTTGCGCCTAATTTCTCTGCATTCTCTAGGCGGGATACTACTCCGACAGCATTCTAAGCGCGTTGTGATGTGGCGGAAGGCCGCCGACCGAACTTTACCTCCAGAGGCGAAGAACACTTCGACGACAAGTTTACCTTGAGTGAGTTGCGTTCCACTCTTGCTTCCTGCGTGGACACTGTCCATGGTCCAGGAAATGTCCCGTACGCCATGAGTTGACACATGGCTGAGCGAAGCATAGCTTTTCTGGTAGATTTGTTCAACAGGATATAGGTATAAGGCTTCCTCCTAAATTCCTTGCGAATCGCTACTGTGCTCGCTTTTCACATACCTGGGAGAGATCACTCTACCCCGGCGGGTTTTCGCACAATCCCTCTAACTCCTGCGTGTGCAAGTTGATGAAGAAATTGGTAAATGTTAGATAACCCTTTTTTGTACAGTGGAGGCTATCTGTCTTCTTCACAGTGCGGCTTCCGCAAGTTCTACTCCACGTCGGATGCTCTGATTTGACTGAAAAATGCCGCCTGCGAGGCGTGCCTTCGTAAACAGCATTACGCACACTGTTTTTCGATCTGGAGAAGGACTATGATACCAAATAGCTATACAGTATCATGGAGACTCTCCTCTCAATAGGGGCGAGGTGATGCCACTTAATCTTTATATCTGAATTTTTGGGAGATCGTCGATTACGCGTACGGGTGGGCGAAGCCCTACCTAGCCCAATGGAGCAGGAAGAAAGTATCCCTCAAGGAAGTGTCCTCAATGTCACACTATTTGTCCTGGCATCATCTCGGTGCTGTCAAAAGATATTCTCGCTACGCTCTACATGGACAACCTTTCGATCTCTTTTAGCCAGGCCCAGAAGCTAACCCTGGAGCGTCGACTCCGACGGGCATTGAACCGTGTCTCTCGCTATGCCGAAGCTCACAGGCTTCGGTTAGACTAAAGTCGTGCATTTCTGACACCATCCGCGGCTCGATCCTGAACAAGCTTTTTTCTGAACGGGGTTCTGATGGAAGTAGTAAACTTGCCCCATTTTCTTGGTCTTGTATCTTGCCGACTCCTGACCTGGGTGGCTCATATTCGCAGCCTTAGGGTCTCTTGTACCCCCACCATGGACATTCTTCGTTTCGTGATATGGATATTGCCATACTTCTTTATTGAGCTTTTATTCGTTCGAAGCTCGACTACGGATGCAAGTTTTATGCATCAGCATCCAAGCGTGTATTACAAAAGGTGGACTAGATCCATCACACCAGCCTTCGCCTGGCGACAGGTGGCTTCCGAACTTCCCACATTGAGAGACCACCTGTCGATGCTGGGGAGATGCCACTCGCTCTGCGCCGTCCACAGTGCATAATTCGCCTGTACGCACGACCCCGGTGCCTTCCCCCTTAGCCAGCAGCTCTCACTGCATTCGCAACTTCTCTCGATGGTTCTTATGCCGCCGAGAGACGCCAGTCATATCCTAAACCCTTTTGGTTTAAGGCTAAGAAACTCATTCGTGAGCTGGTTATAGTTCTCAGGCCGGTGACACTCCTGGTTCTGCACAGGACGCCACCCTGGAGGGTACCACCTTTGACTATTTGTTTCCGCGCCTCTGTTCCTAAAGCTTCTACAGCGCCGTAAGTATTGCGTTCAGCCTTTTTGGAGCTCACTTCATTTCATGCTGGAACCGCGCCAGTGTTTACGGATGGCTCCTCGTCCCAAGATAGTGTCGTTTTCCACGCCGTATTCCCTCTGTTTGAAGTCAGTGTGGCCCTGCCTGGTGCTACACCAGTCTTCACTGCCAAGTTGGTTGCAATACACAACTTGGTACGGGAGATAACGCGACTTGTCCGGTTCGGAGACCGGATTGTGATTTATAGATTGTCACAAAGCGCCCTGTGTGCTCTTCGGGCATTAGAATCTTCCAATCCCGTCGTTTGCGATATCCGTAACGCTACGATTTTGGCGAGCCAGGTGGATGTCGAGATTATCTTCTGCTGGTTTCCTGGACATGTAAGAATTGCGGGGAATGAGCGCGCCAATGAGGGCACCAAAGAGCCCGCGGGGACTGTGCGACCAGACAAGCGTTTTGCTCTTCCTCACACTGACTATATGGCATGAATACGGTAGCACTTCGGACTGTTTGGCAAAGAAGACGGGAGACGGTCAAGGGGAACTTAAAGTGTCGTGTCATTGCGCCGTGACTGTTCCAATGAATCTCCCACCAAATGCCTCCACGGCTTCAAGTTGCTTTCTGTCGTTTCCGAATTCAACACACTCGCGGGACGCTCTGGGTTTTGATGGAGCGATCGCTTGCGCGATACAATGGCCTAGCCGCCCCTTGATTTTTATCTACAACTATTTTGTATAAGTTGTTCCCTTTTTCGAAGTGAGCCTATAGCTTCGAAAAGGGATCGTCTAAGACCCTCATAAACAGCGAGGTGAAGGAGTCATTCAACTCGTTGGCGATATCCGGGTCCGATTCCCACAACACACCAACCTCGTCTCTCAGTGAGCCGAAACCTAGCAAACCGATTTGTAGCTGTTGACATACAGAAAGATTAATTTCAGTTTCTCTTTAAAGAAGCACACGACCTGAAGTTCCTTACCGTATTTATCTTGCACCACCATTTTTCCGACTTTCCTACAATTATATTGAGCAACGTACTCGACCAAATCTCTGGCTTTCCAATTGCTATAGGCCAACTTTCTGCTCCAAACTGCGAGACACTGTCTCAATTAAACCACTTCCATTGGGTGGTCTATTCAGTTACGTTTTTTTCTGAAATGAACTAGAACTAGGCCTTGAAGTTGCCCTAGAACCCCAAACAGTTGTATATGGTTCCACGGCCTACTACAGGTTCCAGCCGAACTATTCCGCTCTAAAGCCCGTCAAAGTATGATCATCGGTAATCGGATTTGTATATAGCGATACAACCGGTTATCTTGCACGGAGCGTGAAAAAAGATGTAGTTTATTAATCGTTTTTTTAGGTAGCGATGCAACTGAGCATGTTGCAGGAAGCGTCAACGAAAAACGTAAGGTTTCGGTGATCGCTCACGTCCAACACTAGCCCACGCTAATTCCTCGGTGGTGAACACGAAGTCGAGAAGGTTCTTACTTTTGGTCAGCGTTCCGACCTACTATATCAATTAGTTAGTTTCAGCAATGTCGACGAGTTACCTTCCTTCCCATTTTGTCGATCTATCTACCTAGTCAATCCCTAGGCATTTAAATTCACGCATGTTCAAACTCAGGCAACTATTCCTCATTTATGCCAGCTTAGCATACAGATTCGAATCTGACTCCCCAGACTGAGTTTGGTCCTGTATATGACCACCAACTGATATGAGGACCTACCTAGGTTCATATCTACCCTTATAATTTCGTGGTAGTTTATAACAATGCACTCGACCGCGTTAAAATAATTTCGGGCATATATCATTACTCCGCCGCCTTCTCGATATTATCGATTGCAGTGGAACATTGCATACCGGGGATTACAAACTCAAAGTAGATAGTGTTTATACGAAGCCAGGTTTCTACCATGTTCACAATAACTATGTGAGTATCATTGATAAACACGGCCACACGTTCGTCCCACTTGCTACGCATTGCCTTGGCGTTGAAGAAAAAGACTTTAAGGGAACGAGGGCTATTCCGCATTTTTCCTACCTTGATGAGCTTCTATGAGGCTCGGTCTGAGCATTGTTTCCTGAAGGGGGGCACATCACACCTAGCCTAACCAAAGCTGTAGAGTTTCTCCTCATGGACTAGCAAATTCTATTTGGTGGCAGAGGTCTCCGTACTTCTCTCGAAACGAGGTACTGTGCGTTCAGGGGCTAGAGCAGTCCCATCTGGAAAACAGACATCGTCTGGGCTGCGGCCGATCTTGAGTCCTTCGTCAGTCGAAATCAATGCTTGAATTGCTACGTGTCGTGCTTCCCTTCCTTGTCGGAGCTATCTCCTTTCCTTCCGCTATTATTTGCTTGGACTCAGGCGTTAGGGTACCTCCGAGTACCTGATCAGTAAGACCCGTGCTGCCCTTAAAATTCAGAGGCGTTTTGGTAGATTAGTTTGGCCAGATTCTTCTAACCTAGACCATTGAAATGGACCCCGTCCTCAGCAAACAGTTCATTGCTATCCTAACCGCTCATTAATACCCACACGTTTGCTGAGGGCATGGGCATTAGTGAAGTTACGGAGTAAAATTTATACTAGCCAGCCGTTATCGAATTTTGCACGAAGATCATCCGCACTTGTCATTGGTAACATCAGGATATTTTCAGTGTGTCCGACCCTTTCCCGGAGGAGGAAGAGATCGTTTCCACTCACTATCGAGACTAGGACAGAATTCCCGGAGAAGATCCTCACCTTATAGACCTCCTTCACAAGTGCTTTATTGCTCCGGCCACTAGAGCTTCGTACTTCACAACAGTGACCTTGGTCGTCGCCGAGGTGGTTCTTCAAGCCTCTGATCTGGGAGTCTCCCACCAATACACATTGAAGATCCCCCTTCGAGAGGAGTGCAAAGCAATTTATGGTCCTCCCAAGTTCCTTTGTGACTCTAGAGACCGCCTTCTTCTTCTCCACCCCCCTCCGTATTTCTGATTAGTGCCCCTGCTACAATCCCTATACAACTCTTCCCTTTCCTCTTTCTCTTTTTCCTTTTCATTTCATTGACTTCAGAATGTTCGCCAGAGATTTACACAAGGCTGTCGGCAACTGAACCCGAGACTTCAGCTGGGGCCCTGTCTGGCTACCCCCAACAGTGGTGGTTCATTTCAGGACAACTGATGACGCCACAATGAAAACATAGTTGCGCTTGGCAGTGAGAGAGTGAAACAGAGTCAGATTGAGAAGGAGATATAAAGAGGAAGAGAGTTGGATAAGAAGAGAGAGAGAGAGAGTGAGAGAGAATGAGATAGAGTTAGAGAGAGAGAGTATGTGTGTGAGAGAGAGAGAAGGCGAGTGGGGAAGGGGAAGAGAAAAAAATCACGACATTACCTCCCAGCTCTTTCAAAACTCTCCTTTCTGATGATGTTGCCCCTTTCCTTAAATCTACCCTAACTTCTTTAACCTAAAAAAATCCACCTGAACCCTTTTCTACACCTTCTGCAATTCCACTCCACCCGGGTAGATATCTCGGGTTGTTTCTTCTCATTAGTATAATCAGCATACTAATACCTCTTCTCTCCAACGGAAGCCAGTGATTTCTGGACAGGATACATTCCTTTGCCCCTAAGGGAGGGGATTTCTAGATTGAGAGACATTTGCTTTGATGTACGAAGACAGAGACATGGATATATGGAGGCTTATAAAGACCTTAGATATACTGACAAGTTAATGTAACTGAAAAATTAAAGTGACATAACGATGCAATTATTTTTTAATAACGACAACGAGAACTTTTCTTTCCTTTGATGATTTGGGACTAAATTGGCTCAGCTGAATTGCCTAAGAAGAAGAAACGAAATAAAGAAAAGGTATAAAGAAGACAAAAACGTTCTAAAATCACTGGGATTATAGTGAAATCTTCAGTTCCTAATGACAAGGAGGTGTGGCTTATTGTGGTGAGTCTACTGGAACTAGTTCGTAAATAGAGCATAGGAACTCAGAAGTAAGAATTTCTGGAACTTGCTCACCGCGAGAATGTGAAAGAGCAAAAATAATATAGAAATAAGATCTGCTGACCAAAAACTCACGTGTTCTCACTTATTCTGATTTATGACCTTACGACTGTCAAACCTTTAAATAATTCCCAAACTAACCTTGGGAGGACCTTGTCAATTTTATCATTCAAAAGAGAATGTAAAACAACATAAGATTTTCAAATTTCATTAGAATCGGCAGAATACTTATGATGTTATTGCCAAAACAATATAATTTCAGGGCTAACTTGGGAGGACTTTTACAATCATAGTATTCGAAAGAGAATGAAAAACAATATAGGGGTTTCAAATTTCGTTAGAATTGGCAGAATAGTTATGATGTTATGGCCAAAACAAAATAATTCCTGGGCTAACCTTGTGAGGACTTTGACAATTATATCATTCGAAAGAGAATGTAAAACAACACAAGACTTTCAAATTTAGTTTGAATCGGCCGAATAGTTATGATTTTATAGCCAAAACAAGATAATTCCTGGGATAACTTTGGGAGGACTTAGGTAATTATATCATTCGAAATGAAATGTAAAACAACACAAAAGTTTCAAATTTAGCTTGAATCGGCCGAATTGTTACGATTTTATTGCCAAGACAAAATAATTCCGGGCTAACCTTGGGAGGATTTTGGAAATTATATCATTCTAAAGAGAATGGGAAATAACATAGGGGTTTCAAATTTAGTTACAATCGGCTGAATAGTTAAGATGTTATTGCCAAAATAAATTAATTACAGGGGTAACCTTGGCGGACTTTGACAATTATATCATTTGAAAGAGAATGTAAAACAACATAATCTTTCGAATTTCGTTGGAATCAACCGAATAGTTACAATGTTATTACAGAAACCAAAGAAGCAAAACGGGGACCGAACGACAGACCGACCGACCGACATAGTGAGATGTAAAGTCGCACGCGACTAAAAATGACTGACAAATTCTGAAAAAGGGAAAATGACAGGTAAAGAGACAAAAGGAGAGATAGAGAGAGCTACGAGAGTAACATCCAGGCGCACTTTGTCATGCATTTTGAATGAGTTCATGCAATGACCACTTGACCTTAGATGGCTCCTCTTTTTATCCTTTACCATCTTGACAGGAGGAAGGCGGTTTCAAACACTCACCACTCCTAAATAGATATTTTATCCGCTGCTCACTCCCTATGGGCTAAGGCCAAGCCGCAGGGAAACGCCGCTTTCGAAATTAAGCCACATGAGTGTGGTAGTTTTTGGATGGGATCGCGATTCGATTTAACTTCAATGTGGTTACATTACACTATGTAACCTTATAACTCGTGAGGATAGGGGGTGAAAACCCTTCACATTTTATTGCATCCTTCCATGTCCATAAGTTCCGCTCATCGCACCTTACGTGGAGCGTTACATCTCTAATCATTGGCTCTTCTCTCATATCGCTGGTGCGCTGCTATACGAAATATTTTAATATTTTTTCCTTCTACAGGTGATTAACCTCCGGTCCATATTTTAATTGAAGGGAAGTGGGCGAAGAGAGACAGCGACTCTTGTCCGTTTTCTCTGGTAGTTCAACGGTATTTTACCGGTTTGATAAAATTAGTAACATTAACTGTTTAATTGAAACATAAATAAATTAAGGTAATTAACTCCTCGGTGATACCAGATTTAGGCCAGCCTCATGTCATCAGTAAATACAGGAATTTGAGTAATTTAAAATATCACTAGATACCTAGCTTATTTTGACTACTGAATCCTATAAAAATTCTTTGTAATATTTTGATGGTGAAGAAGGTCTATCACCACTTATAAAGTCATTCGAAAGAGAATGTGAAATAACATAGGGGTTTCAAATTTAGTTACAATCGGCTGAATAGTTAAGATGTTATTGCCAAAATAAATTAATTCCAGGGGTAACCTTGGCGGACTTTGACAATTATATCATTTGAAAGAGAATGTAAAACAACATAAGCTTTCGAATTTCGTTGGAATCAACCGAATAGTTACAATGTTATTACAGAAACCAAAGAAGCAAAACGGGGACCGAACGACAGACCGACCGACCGACATAGTGAGATGTAAAGTCGCCCGCTTCTTTGGTTTCTGTAATAACATTGTAACTATTCGGTTGATTCCAACGAAATTCGAAAGCTTATGTTGTTTTACATTCTCTTTCAAATGATATAATTGTCAAAGTCCGCCAAGGTTACCCCTGGAATTAATTTATTTTGGCAATAACATCTTAACTATTCAGCCGATTGTAACTAAATTTGAAACCCCTATGTTATTTCACATTCTCTTTCGAATGACTTTATAAGTGGTGATAGACCTTCTTCACCATCAAAATATTACAAAGAATTTTTATAGGATTCAGTAGTCAAAATAAGCTAGGTATCTAGTGATATTTTAAATTACTCAAATTCCTGTATTTACTGATGACATGAGGCTGGCCTAAATCTGGTACAACGATGCCATCTTTAAATGTTATGAGGCTGAGTGCTACGCTCGCTTGTTTGAAGATAGCCAACCAATGAAGTTTGGTTTTAATGTTAATAGTAGTTATTTTTTATGAAAATATCCTTTATCTGATTTGCATTAATAGCGTGAATTCAACTTATATTATGACACAAACAGTTTTTTATTTTTTTTTATTTTCGGGTTCCTTTCCCACATTTGTAACAGGATTTGTTTGCAATTTCTTTGTTTCGTGTTCGCCCCAACATAATACCATTTTCATTATAGAAACCAATTGTAAAGGTTGTTGTTTCAACTTTTTTGATTTCCCCCTTTTTGGGCGGGTATAAAAGGAAGTTTATTAAGTTCCTTTTTGAACATAAACATATACAGATACAGGTGGAGTGCTTTAACTTGCGGGCGGTAAGTTACAATTTTCAAACAATTTCATTTTCGTTGTGACAGAAGCATTATTTCCAGAGATAATATAAAAGTCTCTGAATTGAGGTGCAGGTTGAAAAGATCGGCTTTTGTAGGGACTTTTTTTCGAACACACACCTCTCCAATCGAGACAATCTTGTAAGTTGTGTATTGGTTTGTTTGCGACAACTGACCTATTCAAACTTGTCTATATATCGGCTAAATCTTTTGTGGAATGGTTTAGTTTTTCGCGGAGATGATCAATTATTATCTCGAAAAGCGCTGTGAGAAAATTGAAGGCACAGCAAAAATGATGGAAATAGAAGAGGTCAAATTCTGAAAGCGAGGTTCGAACGTATATCGAAAAGAACTTTTATGTTGCCTATGCACGTTAGAACTAGTGAAACTGATTAATTAATGGTAATGCCTGTTGCTGAGAAATGACTATTTCCAGAGTAATTAGCACTTGAAATAAGTATTTTCCGAGCAACAATTTTGAAGGTGAGGTGCAGTAGGTTATCTAAACATGTTTAGTTTTGGTAATTCTACAGATTAACACCAAAGAATCACCAAAGGAGCATGCCATATGTTTAAATAACTTGCAATTCCTATCCTTCTAGAACTTTACTCGAAATATAAAAAAATAACTAAAAATAAAATTAAAAACAAACGCGCGAGAGTCAGTGAGGGCGTCTCATGACATTTAAAGAAGGTCTCGTTGAAGAATTCTTTCTTTGCAGAATCGGCTTGGAAGATTTGCTTTGTGTGAATTTATAAGGCCCGATAGACCCTCTCCACCATCAAAATATTATTCCTAGGACACTATTACAGGAAGAAAAAGAAGTACTATAGGATTAAAAAGCCTTTAACGCTTGCGCTTGTTTTATTCAAAATTATCGATATCTTAAGTAAATACCAGAATTAGGATAGCTTTAACTGCTCAGGAAATACCAGAGTAAATTTAACTCCAGTAAACACACAAATTCAAATTTAGACTCGTCAGCTAATGCCTGATTAAGTTGACTTTAACACGTTATCAAAATTAGAGAAAATTCAATAAACACACGGTTTAGGGTAACTTCAACTTTTCAGTAAATATTAGGGTAATACTTCAGTTTAGGGGCGCACGATAGGGGGTGCTGTTTCTGGGCTACAACTTTGGGCTACAATCTAGGCCTTATGACATTAAAAGGTAGCTTCAAAGGGGGCCAATCACAGCGTTGTATTTGTTTTGTTATTTTGTTTTTCCCTTTCTTCTTTATTATTTAGTAAATGCCTGCATTTCTACTTAATTATATTATTTAGTAATGCATTGATTTTTTATAATTACTAATGTATTAAACTTTGTATGTTTCATTTAACTATTTTTGTGAAACTAAACCATTAATTTCACACACTGGCAACCCTTAATTCAACCTTATTTCAAACATTGGCAACTCTGAAACCGAGCATGTAAAAGAGCGCGATACCTGTGAATACGGTTTGTTCGACTTCAATACGACTTGTGTTAATTCCTCGGTCAATTTAATAGACTTTTCTATAGATCTTGGTCTCATTTAAAAGAAGCGCGGCTCAATTATATTAGTGAAAGGTGGAGATAGGGTAAACCTGAAGATCTGTGTCACGCGCTCGCCTCCGCTGTTCCCTGGTCCTGGCCGCATAATATTTCGTCCATGTTCCAATATGTTTCACCTTTTTTGACTAATTTCAAGTTACGGCTCGTGAAGGAGATCGCCCTGCGATGACCCTTAGATTTCAATTAATTAGGGAGGGTCTTGGGGCGAAGCCCCCAGTATATAATCGTAATTGTTTATAGAATAATGGTCTCACGTTTTTTTGTTTTTTTTAACAAATCGTTTCTGCGCGTCTGAACGAAACATAAAAGCAACTTGGTCCCGATAGATTTCGGCTGAAATCTATTTACAAAGTAACTAAATTTTTAAAAAGTTTGGCGGCATTAGCCTAAATTAGGCGGCGCTATCGTCTTTGTTATTTTGATAAACGTGCTATCGGCTCTGCACGTTTAACGAAATAATAAAGACGATAGTGTCGCCTACTTTAGGCTATTTTTGCCAAAAAATTAACATTTTTAGTTACTTTCGAAATAAAGGGCTTCGCGTTTTCACGTCTGACGTCATAAGGCCCAAATTTGTAGCCGAGAAACAGCGCCCCCTATCGTGCGCCCCTAAACTGAAGTATTACCAATATTAAATTTAGTGTAACTTTGGCTTTTCAGGTAACGTTTCATCTAGGATGACTTCGACTCTTCAGTAAATAGCCAAATTAGAGTGACTCATTAATAAATGCACGGTTTGGGGAAACTTTAACACTTTAGTGAATACCCGAATTAAGGTAACTTTGATTCTTGAGTATGTTCGATTTATGTTATTTTAAATATTCAGTAAATACGCGAATTAGGATAACTTTGACTATTCACTAATTACACGATTTAAGGTTACTTTAAATCTTCAGTAAATACCCGAATTAGGGTAAATTTGACTATTCAATAATGTCCAAATCAGAGTGACTATTTAATAAACGTCATCGAAAGAGAGAGAAGAGAGGTAGGGGGTAAAGTAAGAGCGAAAAGCATTGATAAGAGAGAAGAGGCCCTGCTGAGTTGGTTGAACATCTGGCCCATTGCACCGACCAGTTTACCTTCTGAGCCCAAAAGCCTGATGGCGCCAGCAGTCGGCGCCGTCTCCGCCCCCTTTTAAATGATATGTCTATCGCTGGCAGGTATTCAATTCTGAGTTTTTATCAGGACCGGTTTGAGCGTACACGACCGCCTTCATGAAGCGCCGTTGCCTTCAAGCGGTGGTGCAAAAATTGACAGGATTCTTGTGTGTCTTGCTACCCCCATCTATTAAGTGTCCCGTCCCTCTAGCGAAGTTACATAGAGTGAGACTAATCCCAGATAAGGGAGGCTGGCCTTGAAAGCCACGTGCCCCAAAGTTTGTTTCTACGAGGCTAGAACACAATGACAGTAATGAGCGGGCCTGTCGCGGCCCCGTTCAATCATGCATGTAGTGGCGTTGATGCGTGCAAATCACAAGATGTGTGAAAGCAGTTGATGATTTTAGCATTTTTTATTATTTTTATATCCAAATTTACTCCCATTTTAGCATCGCAACGATAAATTTGTTTCCATGGCGATGCAGGTACCCAGTTCTCTTCATCCCCGATCCCTCAACTTAGCAGGAGGCGCAATGCTGTGGCATCTTAAAGAAACTGATGCTGCCAATTAAGAACATGGAGGTTGCCATGGAAACAATCCTCCATCTATCCATCAAACGAGAACTGCTTTAGTTGGCTCTTGTGACCTTGGTCATTACTGGCGCTTTGCAGAAGGGGGCCTACCTCACCAGTGAGGCAACAGCCCTCACGTACTGCGACGGCATTTCCAATCTATTTGCCTGGAAATTTCCTGAAATGGGAACCAATTTCGTACTTTTGAGTTATTGATAAGGTTTGGCATTCTTTTTCTTTCTATTTATTCATCTTTTTCGTGTCTCAGTCCCTTACATCTGTGGTCACACTTTCTGCTAATTAAATTTATTGTAATTTTATCACTAACGTGGTTCGTATTAAAGGTAATGCACTTATGATGAAATTGGAATGCTAACTTTAAATTTATAGCCATGGACTGCTTGATGTTATTTTAGAAGGCTTAGATGGTTTATTTAAATAATCTAACATCGAACGAGGTCATTTTAGTGTTATGAATTTATTTTCGCGTGAACACAAAAATACACAACTTTAAAAGGTTGCCAACACATTTTTATAGCCTTAAATTATTACGTTATCACACTTGCGATGCTTCTCATTTTCTTATTCAGTTCATATGGAACAAACATTCTTTTTTGTTGCTTTTCCAATGTATATCTAATGCCGAAAAATAGTCGTACGAAATGGCCTGAGATGTGATAGAAATTACTTAACTGTTGTTTGACGATTTTGACTAACTAAATGATCTAAAAGCGTAAAAGAACCAAACACAATTATCTTATTAGCTATTTTAAAACAAAGCCTAATGTTGTATGTCAGAGAAAGAGAGAGAGACACACATAAGACAGGAATGCTACGTGTGAGGGGATGCCCTCGAAGGACCAGCGTGAGAGGAAGCCCTCCTCCGAATACCCCTTTCAGCCCCTTCGCTCTAAACTTCGTGCTCCATGGCGTGGGAAGTTTAGAATCTTCGAGAGGGAAGCTGTCTCGCGCTGAGTCACCCGACCCAGCTGTATTTGCTTTCGGACGCTCCTCGCTTCCCCCACCTCCCCCGCGATAACGCCGAGCTCTCTGCCCCACGCTTCCTATGCATGTCTATTTCCACGCGAGCGCAGCGGTACTAACTCTACCCCCATATCACGAGGAAAACTTCGCAGTCCTATCCGACTTGTTATCTCGAAGTAGGTTTACATAGACTGATGTCGAGAATCTTTTAGGGATGGCCATGCCCTGGGGCTATCTACGAGACTAGCAGCCTGGCTATTTAACCCTGAGTCAGCCATTCCTCGGGGAGATTAGGGGTCTGCCAGTCCATCCATTCAGACCGTTTTGTCTTTTTCCCCGCGAAGTCCCGCAACCCCTGTTGGAGTCGTACATCGTCGTTAAGATCTCACTAGATCTCTCTTAGTGAAGCTTTGTCCCCTGTTCACAGAAAAGCTATCGAGCTTCCTTCTTCCCGGAGAACTGTGCGGCCCCCTCATCTAGGTCCCGCTTCAAAACTCCCGTTTCTTCGTGTCTGAGACTCTCTGCCGAGCAACAGAACCGTCTCGTGTTTGAGTTTCTATCTATCTGGAGCAGAGAAAATCTCGTTCTTCAACAAGATGTACTCAAAACCCTCTTCTACGAGTTCTCTTATTGCTGGAAGAGTGTAGGCGGAAATTAAGTTGTGATAAATGTTAAATATTGAATAAAACATTCATTGACCTTCGAATAACTCCAGACTTAAATAAGACCCGGCCCTAACTAGTGAAATACGACCCAGGTCCCTGATTTCTTGCATTGTCCTTACCAGTGTCTATTTTGTCTCTCCTTATAGCTCCTTTCTTTCGGACTCCAATACCCCAAGGGCCCGAAGACAAGAAAAAAGAAAAAGAATTCTCGATGTAATCTTCCTAGAGAGGGGGAGAAACTTCTACAGTCATATTCGAGCCAGCTTTCCCCCGGAAAAATACTCCCTCGATCCCTTCTTTCGAGGCTGGCAGTGGTTACTGGAAGACAGGCTGTATTTTTCGTCATAACTTCGAAGAGGCCGAGTATTAATCGACCCTAAGTGCAAACCCAACCCGTGCTGTTGGAAAGTAATCGAGCTCGACGCTCATACCCCTGCTCCTCTCGAGCAGCAAAATATTTTGGTGGCAGATACACCCGGAATTGGGGTCTCCTTTGTCGGTCGCGTGCGGCCGCTTGTGTATACTTACGGCTCCCGGCAGGAGCCAACATTCTAAACCTATTCGCCCAATTATTCCTTTTTGTACAGTAGTAAATATTATTTTTTTTCGCCCAGTTTGATATCCAGAACCTCCTAGATAGTTGATTTTCTGCCAAGTGTAGCTGTTGTCATAAGGAAACTAGTCACTCTTATGAGATTTATTGGAACCCATAGTTAAATTGCATCATTCGAGGTAGGGCCCAATTGCAGAGTTACCCTGCGTGCTATCCACTATCCTTTCCTAGACACAGAAAGCAAACGAAGGTCAGGAGATCTGACCTGACCTCCGACATTTTACCAGTTAATTTAGGAAAAAAATGTTAGAATTTTATCTCTCCTGTTCTTTCTTTTTAACTAGCCTAACAAAATTAAACCTCACCTAAACTTAAATATTTTGTTTCATTACATTGCTTAGGAAAATAAATAAATATTGGTTGCGCTTTAACGTGGTTCCTACCAAAATATTATTCCTACAATTGCATGTTTCTGTTTTAGTGTGATTCCTACCTGAACAACTCCAACGCAATCTAAGGCACTTTGTTATAAATATCTTTATTTAAAAAATTCGCAAATGCTATATATGTAGCATATATAACTGGTCGAGATAAAACTTTAAAAACACTTAAAACTAAACGTGCTTATATAACCTACTACCTATAAGCTTGTATATCTTAGTTAAATTTCATCATGGTTGGACTACCAGGCCATCACCTACCTAGTCAAGACGAAGTTTGTTGGAGACTTTTAAAGGGGAAAGATGCAGACTTATTTCTTGAAATTTCGACGGACATTCGTAAAGTTTTTCCATAAGATTTCCATTTTTTTCAAAAAATTTTTTCATTCGCCACATTTTTCTAAAGAAAGAAAATGTTTATGTTTTTAATTAAATTAAGTACGAGTAACTTCGTTTTTTCTCAACTTTAGTTAAAGTAGGAATCAATGATGCGTTATGAAGATGTAGAAATCGCTGATTTTGTATGAAGAGGTAGGAATCTCGCAAAAATAGAGAGCTGATAGGTAGGAATCCATTAAAGCGGGACCTAATTACTATCCTTTCTCATTTGAGTAGTTTCCTCTATATAAATAATGTGAGTATGTAAAAACATGTATGTATTGTCAGTTAAGACGATTAAAAATACATTTTTATTCCTTTGTTCATGACTATTAAAGAAAATGCGACTTTCTTTTCTGTCTTTTTTCTAACTAGAAATATGACCCCCCCCCCTCCTCTACCCTAGCAATTTTCTCTGTCAGCGCAGTCACTTACCACCTCTTTTGTCGTATATGAGCCAGAATTTTCTTCCTTTAAGAAATTCAAGATGATTATAAAGGAAAAGTCATATTGACGTAAACAATCACCCATCATACTGCCAAGTGGCTGATTCATGTCTCCTTTAAGTCTTCGAATTTTCACAGGAGACAAGGAAGTCATTAATCGAGAGGCTAATTGGTGATCCAAAGATGCAAGTGAAACTTTCTAAACGCAAATTTGTAAATCCCTTCTTTAAATCAAATTGGAATTCAATAAAAGCCAAGGTGTCATCAAGAATATATATCGCAGTACTTTCCTTTAAATTTACACTGGATGTAACTTTTATTTACTCATATTCTACCTAAACTGTCTTGTATTTATTCACCATTAAAAATAATAAGCCTAATGTCAGATTTTAAACAACTATATTGGTTTTGCTTAAATAAAAAAATGATATAAAGATCTTGGTCCAACTAATACCATGAATTGGTTAGAAACCCATTCTTTCTTTTAGTTTCCGCTAAAACAATCAGTGAATCGTAAATGAAAACTTGATACATCTGAACAACAAATTTTTCCTAAACGAATCCAATTTCTTATTCCTATTCGAACGTTTTTAGAAGAAAGTATTTTTTCTTTCCATCGATATATTTTTTTTTTTTTAATTTACAAAATCTGCGAGAATTAAATTTTCAAAGGAGGAAGTTGTGATTGTTAACAAAGATGAATAGGTGTGTGTGTGTATGTGTGTGTATCTTTACCCAGTAACGAAAATATGGCCAAAAGGAAACCTTTTGGGGTTCCTTAGTTGCTTTAAGAGGGTATTAATGAATCTTTTACAAACATTACCTTGATCTGGTGACTTAAAAACAACTTATGTGTTTCTGAGAACCTTAATTCTCACTCTCGATAAGGGGTTTTGCATTACAAAATATCAATGCACAAATTGGACGAAAACGTGTTTAATCAGTAAGAGAAAGAATGGAAATAAGAAAACAAAGATGAATAAAATCTGTATCAATAAGACGTGATCTGTTCCTGAGGCCACAGCGTTGTTCGCTCATAACTAACGGTCATTCACGCGTGTGCGTAAACTACCGGGCGCACGCGGTGAAACGTATACTCATTGTAAGTATATTTTGTGGTATTATAGGATATCATATGATAGGGAGAATGAGCAACTCTGCAGAAATTGCCTTTACCCATAAACAATAATAATAATCAGCAAGTAATTATATTTTTAGGCCACAATATAAGAACTTCAAACAATATGCATCTGTATTTATTTGCGACAGGACTTTTTTTCAATACAATTAATTGGCTTTAAAAACAAAACTCAGGTCTCAGATATAGTTACGGTTAGTATGAATTCACACGCATAAGGACAATCTTTGACTTCTAATTAAATGATCTCTTTTTATGTTAATAATTTATTACCCACTTTATTGCTTACATGTTTGAGCTGAAATCTAATGGAAAAGTAGTCAATCAGAGGCTCGTATCTGATGTTGATCGCATTCAAGCCCACCACCATTTCTGTAGAATTTGACAAGTTCAGAAGAGTTATCTCTCACGTCACGCTCTATAAAGCATCCTTACACTTTCACTTCCCTATACCTCGCCAAATTTTTTACCAAACTTATAAAAGGTTCTCCTGTTTACGAAAATTAAGCAAGAAGAGGAAGGAGAAAAGTTGCTAATCTTTCCGATTCAGACTCTCTTCCTTTTTGACTAATCGTGCTATGTTCTTCATCGCGTGATTTCACTACTTCTAACCTTTTCCTTTCCAAATTTCTGGCGGAATTCCCTACGTTGATATGGACAGTTGCAGGTAACTAAAATAATAATAAAAGGATGCATTTCGTTATTAAAAGAAAAAAAATCACTCGAATTTCCTTCTAAAATGGTTTGTTTCAAGAAAAATCACACGCGAATTAATCTATCGACAAAATAACCAAGCTTCGAACAATCAGATACATATTGACAAGAAGTCGATTTTATCGTTCTAAATGATTACTTGTAGATTTTCGGCAGGATTATGCGAAACAGTATAAGCCAATAATCATTAAATATTACTTACTTGGATAAGAAAGTGATAAGAAAGTTGATAATATCATGTTATTTTATAAAATAACGGTCTCTGTAAAGTTTTGCTACCGAATTTAAAGCATTTCGTGCTTATTGGGGTCGCCATTCTGAAGTCGCATTGATGACTTGGCTGCTCAACAAGCGAATCGAAATGACTTTGGTGATGTTTATTAATATTATTATTATTATTTATTATTTTCTTATTATTATTTATTTATTATTATTATTATCATCATAGTCAATTTGGGGGTATGTGCGACAGTTTAGGTGGTGCTCAGCTGTTTCCCATTAGAGAAGATCCCTTGTGTGTTTAGCTATGGGTAAATGTTGCCAACGTTTGCCAACTAGATTGTTTTCACCTGCAGGTAAGTATTTAAGTTGGGAACGATTGTGGTAAATAATAATGATTCGAACGTTATTATATTTTCTGAAATGTTTGGTAGTATGTTTCTCGCGGCATGAAAACTCTCCGTAGCTACATCAGTGTTTCAGAAAAAGGAAGGGACGTCGCGAACCATGTACTAGTAGTTAATCCGAGCGTTGATGCAGGCAGACCCTACTATTTTGGGAGAAGGTAGAGGGTGAAAGAGAGAAAAATCAATTTGATTTTGATATCGGTAATTGATATCTCTTCTTCCTGCAATAACTTCTTCTCCTTCTTTTTCTTTTTTTCTTTCGTCTTATTTAAAAAAAAATATTTATAACGGAGATGCGAATACCAACGATGGCATTTATGCCAGACAGTGTGCGAGGATGGGTGAGTAAAAAAATTGAGGTAGATAAGTGAAAAAAAAATTTATGAAGGTATATTTCCGCCTTTTCGGAAGAGGAGAATACTTGGGGAACTAACGTTGGTAATATTTCCAATTTGGTATAGGTTTACAGCCTCTGGTTGTTTTCTTGCTCTTTCATATTGGATGGACGCTGACAATCTTTTTCCATTAATAGCCCTCGCGAGGTCCCAATATTGAGCATAAAGGCAACGCTTTCTGTTTATGACAGTTTGACGCGCCATTTTCAGAGATGAATTGGGATTGGACGCCGAAAGAGTAGATTCGAGCCAATAGCAGTGCGACTTTGATCTTGTTCTCAATGTTAGAAGCAGACAAATCCAAATCTATTTCCTCTGAGACTTACTTCCTAGCTGAGTGCAAACCCCGCTTCTAACTACCACGATGTTAAGCCGCATCGGGTGTATTCCTTGGCGGCATAGACTCCCAATTTGGGCTGCCTCGTTGACTGCTGCCATACGATGTAGATGCCTGTGGTTCAGATTCCACGTTAAATTTAATCTTAAATAAGAGTTCAAAGCCACTTAAATGAGTTCAGATCGTTGGTAAAATCTGTTTTTCTTTTGTCTGGATGTGCAAATCGCCTTTTGCTGAGAACCTCAATTATTTCTTCTTAAAGGTGGGTGGAATTTCCTAAATAATTAGAGGGGATGCGAACAAATAATTTAGTAAGGCTCTTCACGAGTTCTGAAGCGATCTAATGGTTTAGGCAACTCCTCCACCCGTAAATGAAACCACACACATTAAAATACATCTGGATAAATGCAATAATCATTCCACTAGTTTACAGAGAAATTGAGGTAAGCACAAAAATAGTTGCTCTAGCCTAATTTTCAAGTACTGATTTCAGATACGAAACCAGTTTTTACTCATCATCTCTGGTTTTTTAGGTATATCTGTATACATGTATTAGAAATTTTAGGAATTGTGTTCTTTAAAACCCTTACGCTACCAATGGGACAATACATCCCAGAAGTTTCTAAAAAATAACTGTGGGCAGAATTCAGCTTAACTTAGTGTATATTTTAATTCCAATGGTAGTTCTAATATATTAGCATATTATTGAATATATCGCAACTCTCTTTTACTCTTCAGTTGTTTTTGATAACCAGTGAAGTGAACACTTGCTAAAAGGTTAGCATTTTTTTAATTAATTTTTGACAACTAATTGTTTAATTAGTTCTCAGGTATATTATAAAATATATATATATTATATATAGTAGAAAATATATATCTTGCATTAACTATATTTATGCTTTCTACTCAAATATATCTACATGGCTGAATTCTAGCAAACGGGCTGCCAACATTTCAACCCCCCTCTAACTAAACTTTAATGTTTTAAAACTTTTTATAACATTATTCGCAATAAAAAATATTCTGGTAGTGAATGAGTTAAAAAAATAAACGTCCTATTCTTAGATTGTGAGGTTAGGGCTGCTCGGCAATCATTTTTACACAATCATTTTATATGTTGGACACATGACTAGATTATGAATTTGCAACCATATGTATGATTAATGTTTATTTTGTTTTCCAGATTTTGTAAATTGATACATATATCGATAATGGCTTCAAGCATTTTTAAAACCGAGGATGCATCAATAAGGCAAATTCATTCTGTTACGTGTGTGGGGATTTCAAGACAGTTGCACAGCGCTAAACAATTACTCTTTCCTGAGAACTGCTTACTTTCATTATTTTGACTGTAAAATTGGAGAGCAGGACCAATCCTGGGCCCCACACATCTGTTGTAAACCCTGTTACAATGGACTAACTGCATGGTTTAATGGTAAGAAAACAGCCTTCAACTTTGCGGTCCCGAGGGACTGGAGAGAGCCAAAAGTCGATGCAGATGATTGTTATTTTTGTCTGACTAATATAATTGGTTTCAATGCTTCTTCTAGAAAAAAATGATAAAATATTAAAACCTTCCCTCAGCTATGAGACCAGTTCCCCACTTAAATGATCTTCCTGTCCCTACACTCCCAACAAATGAGGATCTTCTTCTTTCATCAGATGAAGAAATGCCTTTAGGGGAACATTCTGCCAATTCGATCTCTTCTGAAGACAATGTAAAAATGAGCCCAACTGGATCACGCAGGAAGGCCTGAATGACCTTGCCCGTGATTTATATCTATATAAGAAGCAGGCAGAGCTCCTGGCTCCAGCTAAAGCAGTGGAACCTGGTCAAGGCAGATGTAAGCATTATCATTTTCACATTTCCAGGACACGGAACAAGGACTTCCCTTCATTTTTTGATATGGAAAACAAGTTAAGCTACTGCAAAAATGTCTGGTTTGTTCACTTTCCTTAGTTTGCCACCAACTCCTTCCGGTTGGCGTCTTTTCCTAGATTCTTCCTAAGTGAAGTCTGAAAGCTGTGCTCCTACACAATAGGAATAAATACCCCAGCATTCCCATTTCACACTCAGTTCATCTGAAGGAGTCGTATGATAATATGGAGCTCCCTTTGAAAGCTGTGAAGTACAACCAGTACCAGTAGAGTCTCTGCGGGGAACTCAAGGTCATTGGGCTCCTTATGGGTATGCAAGCGGGCTTCATAAAGTACTGTTGCTTTCTCTGTCTCTGGGACAGTCCGGCTGTGTCCAATCACTATAAGCAGAAGGACTGGGGGTCTAGGAGCACTTTCGTGCCTGGTGAACACAGTGTCGAAGAACATAATATGGTGGACATGGACAAGGTGCTTCTTCCACCTCTTTATATCAAGCTTGGGTTAATGAAGAATTTCGTGAATGCCATGGACCAAAATGGCGCTGCCTTCCAACACTTCTGTACTCTATTCCCAGGTCTGAGTTTTGCTAAGCTCAAGGAGGGCATCTTCGTCGGACTTCAGATCCAAGAGGTGCTGAAGGATAATGAATTTAAGGGGATTCTTACCTTAAAGGAACTGAGAGAATGGGAAGCAATTAAGCCAGTCCACCATGGCTTCCTTGGTAACACAAAGGTACTAGATTACCAAGAGTGTATCGAGAAGTTGTTACAGTCTTATGAGGATATGGGATGCCGAATCTCATTCAAAATTCACTTTCTCCACTCCCACCTCAATTTTTCTTTCCTAACCTCGGGACAGTGAGTGATGAGCATGAAGAAAGGTTCCAACAGGATAGTTCTAAGATGGAGAGCAACTACCAAGGCAAGTTTATCCCCAGCATGATAGGGGACTTCTGCTGGATGCTCTTCCGTGACTTCCTGGAGGCAAAGTACACAAGATCGTCCCCCAAAACTCACTTCTTACTCTCTGCTGTACTATGAATTGTGTGTATTTTATTATCCCTTTAGTTCTATTAATGTTCTTTATCTTTGCTATTTTTTCTCTAATATACCTTTGTAACAGATGAAACACATTATATTTTGAATTTATATGCAGTATAATAAAAATCGGGTACGTGAAAGCAAAAAAACTAGAGATGATAGAGCAAAACTGTTCAGAAATTTGAATTCACCACAACAAAATTAGTAAAAAACACCTATTCACATCCTTGCCTCAGAGCCCACCATTCTTTTGTTAAACCAGTGTTATTAGATTCTCCCATTCTAAAAGTGTTGAGACTAATATATATATTTATTTCTTTCATTCGTTGTTAAAAATTACAGGATAGGAATAATCATTCTATATATTTAAATTATTGCCCGTTTATTAAAAGTCAGCATTTCAAAAATAATATAAAAAAGTGCATTTCTTCGGTGAGACCAAAATCGCGCTCTATTCCAATTCTGGTAGGAAGTGAGTTTCACTCACTGGAGCTTTGTTATTCGACCAAAAAGGGAAAATGACGACAAATATGTGTTAAATAAATGATGATGTGTACTGGGTTTTGCAAAGGTTCAGTTATCTTTAAAGAGGTTTACGTGTGTGATAGAAAAAGTTCCGTCAAACAAACTTAAAGTTCTAATTTTCCACCACGTTTTATTATTAGGTTGAGGAATAAGTTCTTGCGGGGTTTTTTATGTTGTGTTGAATTAAGTTTTGTTGACGTGATTTGTGCACATATTAAGAAACAATAATAAATAATGAGAGCAAAATTTGCAAAGGTTAGACTACGTCTAACGTAGCTTTGGCTACGTCTTGAAGTTGAGTAATAAGCCGTTGTGGTTTATTTAAAAGTTATGTTAATTTAATTTTTGTTCTGTATACTCAAAATGGAATGTCAAGTTGTAAGAAAGGTGCATTTTCGACACTTGTTTTTATTTATTTTCAATGGAGACGGGAACAATGCAAACGCAGCCAAAGCTCATCGCGATATTTGTGCTATGTACGGAGAAAATGCTTTATGAAAAAGGACAGCTCAATGGTGGTTTTTACGTTTCAAAAACGGTCATTTCAATCTTAATGACGAAGAACATTCTGGTCTCCCCATTAAGTTGGATGAAGATCGATTGAACGACCTTCTTCATGAAAATCCTCGCTAATCGACTAGAGAATTGGCTGTGCAATTGGCATTTGATAAGAAAACTGTAGTGAATCACCTTCATTCGATGGGAAAAGTTAAAAAACTCGGTGCATGGGTTCCGCACGCTTTGAGCGAAGGCAACAAACTTCAACGCTCCACGATTGCCGCAGGTTTGCTTGCTCGTCACAAGGCTACTCGTGGATATAAGGACATATTTTTTTACCGCATTATCACTGGCGACGAAAAGTGGTTTGTTTATGTCAACATGAACCATCGAAAACAATGGCTTAGCCCTCATAAAAAAACACTTCCGCGATTAAATCAAGGACCTTATCCACGAAAGACGATGCTGTGTGTTTGGTGGGATTGTAAAAGTATCATTCTTTATGAGCTCCTTGCAAATAACGAGATTGTCAATGCAGAACTATACGTTCAACAAATGTATCGATTCGCCGAAGCTATTCTTGAAAAGCGACCTCATCGACGTTATGGAGTCCTTCTGAAACACAGCAATGCTCGTCCTCACATTTCCAATATGACAAAAGACACCATCCAAACGCTTAATTCGGAAATCCTGCAGCAGCATACATATTCGCCAGACTTGGCTCCATTGGATTTCCATGTGTTCCGATTGCTCTCCAAAAATTTTCTCGGCGTTTCGTTTAATACTGAAGTAGAATTAAGAACCTAGTAAGACGAATTCCTTGAAAAACTAGCTGAACGTTTGGAAGATGTCGTAAATAACAACGGAAAATACATTATTGATTAAATTGCATATTGTTATCAAATAAAAATGAAGTTTTTCTAAAATTGTTAATGGTAATGAATAAATTTGATAAAACCGCAAGAACATATTTCTCAACCCATTAAAACGTCTTGCCATTATGTGCAGGTATTTCGAAATGGAATTAAGAATCGATATCTCTCTTCTCTGGCGTGCGGGCATAATCACCAAGAGACTCAACGTCATCTGGTTAACCTTCCATAGAGTCGTAGAGAGGCTCCAGAACAGGGAAGTCATCAAAGATCGACCTCGCTCAGGTAGACGTCAAGTTGTCGACCGCTTGGCTGTGGGAAAGGCCTTCAAAAGTACTCCGAAGCTCAAAATACTGCGCTCGCAAAGAAAAAGAAAATTTCGGTGCTCACAGTGTCAAGGGCCGTCAAAAAAGAGGGCGGCAAGCACTTGAGGTGCATGGAAAGGACTTTGCTCACCGACAGACTTTACAGATGGTCGGTGAGCAGAGGCCTTTCCTCTTACTTCAAGTTCTTGTCGCCCTCCTCCTTGATGTCGGGAGCGGTGTCGTTGCCTTCTCAACGAATTGAATCACTAGTGATGACAATCGACTTCCGAATTTTTATAATGAAAAAAGCCTCACTGTCGATCCGGTGATCAAAAACTAGAAGGACCGCATGATAAGCTTTGGCCAGGATGTCTCCAAGGTCTGCTACGTGTCGTTGAGCAAGCACCAAACCTCTGTGATGATGCTCGGCATCGTGACTTCGAATGGCGAGAAGATGCAGCCAGCGTAGTTCGTGGCTGGTTACAGTCTTACTGCGGACGATTACGAGTAAATCTTGACCTCAAAAGTCCTGCCATTGTTGAGAAACATCACGAAGATGCCGAATTACGCTATTCAGCTGGACGATACCCAGGCCAACACTGCCATGACCGTGCAAAATTGGTTAGGGTCAAACATGAACTCCTGGTCGAAGGATCTTCGGCCGCCGCAGTCGGCCGACCTCAATCCCTTCGACTACAGCGTGCGGGTGCCTGTCAAGGGCAAGGCCTACAACATCTGCCACAGCAATTCACGAGCTGAAGTCCTCTGTAGCCTGTGGCCCAGCATGAAGAAGGAATTTATCCATAACGTGTAGGCTGTCTTAAGTTCTCACCTGAAGCGCTTGTTTGCCAACTTGGCCGGCAACATTGATTACTATTAGAATTCAAATAGATATTTATAATGTAAAATAATAAAAAAACGTGTCTAGCTGCATCAAAACTATCATTGTGTCCTTTGTTGGGAGCGTCATAATGAGTGTAAAAGGACTTTTGCAATATCTAGTAATTATTGTCTATTTAGTAATATTTTTGTAAAAATAAATGTTTGAATCTTTTTCAATTCCAGAAATGGTTCTTTACAAAGAAAAGCTTTCACTAATTGTTCCGTTGCACTAAAATGGCCTGAAATTTAAAGAGATAGTTGCTAAGGATATTGAATCAAGGAACACCATCCTTCATATGATTAATGACTTTAAAACATCTGGTTACACTCCTGTGAAGAATTCTTCTGGACACAAGAGCTTCAAAAGGACGCTAAAATTTCCCCCTGGAAAAGTTCTAGCCCAAGAATCGGTTTGCCTGTTGTGCTAAGTTTGCTCACGATTGTAAAGAGGCAGGTGTGAACCTTTTAGCGCCCACAATGAGGCGGAGAATTTTCGACAATAGTCTCAAGTGGAGAATGGTTGTGAAGCCGCCTCATCTCACTAATAATAACCTTACGGTGTAGCATTCGGACACTCTCTATGTCTTGGTTTGTTTCTCATCTAAAGAAACTGAGTCACTAAGACTTTTGCTCAAGAACACTGCCATGAACTAAAAATGGTACCAAAACGTGCTTCATCTGCACCTTTTAACAACAGTTCAGGACCTATTTGGGGATGATAACTGTATTTTTTTAGCATGAATGCGTTTCTTGTCACAAAAAAAGCAATAATACAGCTCATGATGAAAATAACATTGGACATTTGGACATTATACCTGAACTTCGCCAGATTTTCAACCAATAGAGAACTCGTGGGCGATAATCAAACTAGCGTCTGATAAACAGAAGCCATCCAATTGTGAGCAACTGCTGGTACTCATTAAATAAAAATGGTCTAATATCAGTCAAGATATCATCCCAAATTTTGTGTCCAGCATGTCAAAACGAATTGTAAATAATGACTTCACGCATCACTTGACATTATTTATTGTTATAATGAGTTTGGGCTCTAATCTTATGTATATTTTGAGCTTCGAATCATGATACAAACATAATAAAATATAATAAAACGTTTGCTTAGTTCTATTAATTTTCTTATATAAGAAAATATAGTAGTATCAAAACATTTGTCTATGAATAAATGTTTCTAATGAACATAGCAGATCCCTCGAATTTGTTAAGTTACACCTCGATCGAGGCAAATTCATCTTCACATCTACAAAGACATCTTAGAGGTCTTTTAATGTATATCTATGTACAATTTATAAATTTTCTTTGGTTCTTGTTGCAATATATCCTGTCCTCTCCAACTTCAGAACATTTTACTCATTTTACCCTATCAATTTCCAGCGTTTGTCTTTCATCCTAGTATTTCTTTTATGATAGTACGAATTAAACATCCTTACAGGGATTTTGAATGCCAAATGTCATATGCAAAGTCGTTAAATTTCGCTTGACACTTATTTTAACCTGCAACTAAAATAGGTCTTTTTTTCATATGCTTCACGAACCACCAATTTATCTGATCCACAATAAAAGGTTTTGAAAACTGACTGCTCGGATGAGGAGGGATTCTGTATGTGAATAGATAGTCGTTTTCAAAGAACTGATATATTGGCAGTGATTGAAAATTTTCTTTACTAAAGTGAGTTATAGGCAAACTTAACGTCTTAAACTGTGTATATAAGAATATTAGATTTTCTCCATGCTTAGTGTATGGAGAAAATATGGGCTTTCTTAATAGTCAGTATTTTAAATATAGAATAATTGCGAATTACTAAAATGTAGGGAAGAGTGAGATTGGCCATGCGGCGACTTATTACCTCGACTTATTACCTCGAATGGTTCTTGGTGACGCGGAGTCTATTGGTTCGCATCTCTCCACAAGCTACTTTTTTTGGATTAAGTAAAGATGAGTCATCTCAGTTAGAATTATTAAATAAATCCTCCTCTAAATGAGCTAAGAAAGATAAGGCATCTCTAAATTCAGGTGGTTTAGATAAGCCAGCTCTAATTTGGGCTAGTGAAGATAGGACATACTAAATTTAGCTGGTAAATATAATGCATCTCTAAATTAGGTTATTAAAGATAGGCTATCTTTAAATTTGTCTATTAAAGATAAAGTATCTTTAAGTCGAGCTATAAATATAAGCTATTTCTAAATTGGGCTAATAAGAATGATCCACTCCTAAATTTGACTAATAAAGATAAGCCATCTCTAAGTTGAAATAGTAGAGTTAGGTTATTTCTAAATTGAGTTGGTAAAAATAAGTCTCATTTGTCATATCTAATTTGGGCTAGTAAATATAAGTAATCTTTTTGCAGGACCTTATTCTGATTGAGCTATTAGAGTTAAAGTTAAAATATCTTCAAATAGAGCTAGTAAAGTTAATCCATCATTAAATTTAGTTCGTAAAAATATGTCATCTCTGATTTAGGGCACTAGAATAAGGCGTTTGTAAATTAAACTAGTAAAAGTAAGTAATCTCTAAATTCAGCAGATAAGGATAAGCAATCTCTAAATTCAGCTTGTAGAGATAAGCCATATCTAACTCGAGCTAGTAGATATATTGCATCTGTAAATTGGGATAGTTAAGTTAAGCAATCTCTAATTTTTGTTAGTAAAGATAAGCCGTCTCTAAATTGCGCTAATAAAGATATGCCATCTCAAAATTGAGCTAGAGTGTTGCAATTCTTGAAATAGTAAAATTAGATTCGCTAATTTTGATATGAGTAGTTCTCAAGGATGTTTTCCTAAGCCGAGACGGTAGGCTTAGTTTAGCCGTGGTTATCCCATGTTATCCTAACTTAACCAAAATACAATTGAGGTCGAGGCACTAAATATAAGTCCATTTGTGTGTTTGTCATATTGCAGTCATGGCCAAAGGGACGAACAGAGATATGCCTAAACCAGACAAATGAAAATAGTGGCAAAACTCGAATCGAAATTTATGTTATGGGGACATAAGGGGAAAGAATTTGTGTTTCCTCGCTATCATTAATGCCTTAACTTTTCTTTTTTATGTCCTCGGATTAACATTATCACAATTATTGACTTACATTTCCTATTTACACTATCTTGCTTTGAGATGAAAGAGAATTTCCTTCTTTAGAAAAAAAGATGTAAGGATATTTTGAGATTCCATGAAACCACCCTTGCTCACAGTTACTAGAACTTTAATTGAAGGCAAGCTCGGAGAGTATTAATTAGACAGTCCTAGCACAATATTTTTTTTTACTGTATTTCTTGCGTGTCCTGTCAATGAATAAAGTTTTTTCATTGAAAATGCAAGTGTTTGTGTTCCATAGTCTTAGGCAATTCTTTAACTTAAGACATTACTTTTCAGAAGTGTCTGGACCTCATTTCAAAGCTCAAAGAGAAACGTCACGAGCAATCACTGCATAATGTCTATTTATGTGTATAAACAGTATAATCCAATCAAAAACCTTTCACTCCAGAACTACTTTACTTCTCTGAAGCTCAAATGTTAAAATGATGAGAGATCAACTAACAGTTTAGTGGCTTCCAACCAACTGCAATGGAAAATGAAGGTCACATTAAACTGAAAACACCTCGGAGAGGTATTAAACGCTGCATTTCCGTGAATACAACATGCAGAGTCTTACAACACGCAGCATCCAAATTCTTACAACATCCAATATGTTACTTTACAACATGAGACAGATTACACAATTAGTAGCTTACAACATAAAGCAACTTATAACACGCCGCAACTTAAAATATGGCGTATTGAAATCCTTACAAGATCCAACATCTTACACCAGGCAGCAGCTTACAACGTACAGCTTCTTACAACATACATAATCTAAAGTCTTACTACATCAACATCAAAATTCTCAAAAAATAAATATATTACAACCTTCAGCACTCAAATTCTTATAACATCTGCACTCTTAAAACATGCAGCTTCCAAATTTTTAATGCACCATAAGAATCCTTACAAAATGAAGCATCTGACAACTTGAAAAATATATATTCTTACCACATGAAGGATTTAAATTCTGATAACATGCATTATGCACAGCATTCTTAGTTCTCGCATGCATACATCGTTGGATTACTGAGATCTAGGCAGACTTTCGTCCAAGTTTCATTTCATAGAACAGCGGAGACAACGTTATAAGAAAAGTATTTTTTTATATGAAGAAAGGATGCTTCCAAAACTAAGGAACGGTAAATATAACTGCATCCATAACTAAATAAAACATCATAATTATCTCACAGAAAATTGAAAAATTAAGTATGCAGGACCTTCTGAATGAGTCGAGCATATCTTCGGCCGCAAGACTTTTTAAATTTGTCACAATGTTTGGGTGTGATTTTGCTCCATTCTTATTCCATTCATTGCCAGAGATTTTTAACATTCTTCGATTTAAGAGTCATGTTTTCAGCATCCTACAACAAATTTACCCTCTTTGCTGTGTGGCATGGAGCATTTGCTTGCATGAAAACACGCTCAGATATTCCGAATATTCATAAAAATGGGTTCAAATGTTCCGAGAGCAGATTTTTTTATATCGCAGCCTTTAATTTGCCACATAAATGAACGAGTAGGCAGACTCCAGCGTTTAACAACAGACCCAACATCATAAAGCTGACACCTCCAAATATAATCCTCTTTTTCGTGCATGTGAGATTTAATCTTTCACTTGAACGGCTCCTTACATGCTGCTTCAAATACGATGCGTATAAATTAAATTTGAGTTTGTCGTTGAAAAATGCTCTTCCAATTTTTAGTACTCCAAAGGATATGCTCATTAGCTAAAGCCAATGTAGCCCCTTGATCTTACTTCTGATGTTTTTTTAGCTTGTCTTATTTTTAGTCTCACCTCTTTCAAAAAACGCGAAGCAGTCTGGCGAGGTACTTTCACAATCATGTTCTCGGCAACTACATAGACGTGAAATACAGATTGGCGTTTCACAGCAGCCAGTATTTGTAAACACACATTTTGACCGAGTATAATGCTTCTAATGTCAGACTGTCAGTCTTATTAATTCATTCTTCCAATGGACAAAGTTCGGCTTGAAGGAGAAATTGCGCTATGGGGGGGGAGAGCATTCCTTATTTTAAGTTTATGTATTTAACTAGAATTTTATCTTTATCGAATCTATTTACTTTCTGATTTTCCTTTATCTTTAAGTTGGCCCTTCAAACATTGTATTCCATTTATCTTGACTTAATATTCTTGTTGGCTGGGTTAGTTCTTGATCTTCGTATCCTTCCTTTCTTGATGCTTCTTCATTTTATTACATTTATCTTGAGTTGATGATTCCTTCTTGATTATTGATGATTTGATGAGTTCTTCTTGCTTCTTGATTAGTTGATGATTCCTTCTTACTTCTTGATGAGTTAGTTCTTGAAGTCGTTTTCTTCCGTTTTTCTTTCTTGAGGCGATCCATTATATCTTGAGTCTTCTTAATTCTAGTTGAGTTAGTCCTTGAAGCGTTTTTCTTCATTTCCGTTTTCTTCATAAAAGGTTGTGGACTATTGAGTTTCGGACTCGGTACCGATAGATTTAAACGCCGATGCTCTTAGCCATTACACCACGGCTTACCCCGTCTTGAGTTGGTAATTTAATAGCCTATTTATATTATCGATTTGGAAGGAATTTTTCTCTGATACATCTTCGTACCCCTACAGCGCTACCTACCTACATGAAGATTTAGAATTCTTACAAAAGGCAGCATATAACGAAATGCATTATATAAATTCTTACGACATCCAACATCTTACAACAGACAGAATTGTGCAGCGTGAAGCATTCCAAATTTTATATTATGTAGTATCCAATATATTATAACATGTGGCATATAAGTTCCACAAACATAAAAATTCTTATAGCATGACTTTTATTACGTGTTTATTCTTACAGCATACATTATCTTGCACATGCAGAATCTCAGAACTTCGTATTTCCAAATCTTACAACATGTAACAATTTGCACTGTGCATAATCCAAATTGTTACTGCATGGAGCATGCAAATTCTTGCATCATGCACACAAATTCTTATACATACATAAATAACACTAGATAACATATTTTCACAAAATATTTGTTTCTCTTATGTTTTTGAGTGTTTTTTTTATACTACATTTTGCGCTGCTGATTCCAAATATTTCCTTATCTTTTTTCTGCCATCGACCGTTTGAAAGATATAACAAATTATGCTAATATAAAGAAATGTATGGGCTATGTGAAAAGCACACTTACATTTGTCCCTAATTATTTATTTTATTTTTCAGAGGATGCAGAAATTCGTTATGTTTTGTGTGTGGTTTCTATGTTGGACCTAAGCATGTATCACATAAAATTGTGAAAGGTGCAAAGTATTGGATTGCTTTTAGACTGTACTTTGGAATGAGTATGGATGACCAAGAAAAGCCATGGGCCCCTCATGTGCTATGTGGAAGTTGTCGATCAAATTTAGATGCATGACTGAGAGGTGAAAGAAAAGCAATGCCATTTGCTGTGCCGAAAGTTTGGCTTGAACTGGAAAATCATCAGGATGATTGCTAAAAAAAATCTAAGTAAATCCTATCAAATTGTAAGCTATTTTCTTTGTAACAGAATCAATACTGAAATATTCAAAACATCTAGCTAAGGTTTCTTGTAATTTGATTACACGGGCAAACCATATTCATGTTCTAGCTATTAATTGCATCCCTTTTTATATATTTTTTTTCAGGTAGAGAGTATGATGCAGGTCTGATCAGGAGAGTCGGAAGGTTGTGACAATGAGGAAATGGATGAAACGTTTGAGCTAAGAATGAGTACCCGCCCACACTTTCCAAATAAACATGAACTGGATGATCTCATCAGGGTCTTGGGTCTCACTAAGTCAGGAGCTGAGCTTTTGGCATCCAGGCTTAATTAATGGAATCTGTTGGGGGAGGACTGCAGATCAACAATATAAAGGAAGCGCTATGAAGAATTCGAAGTATACTTGATATAAGTGAGGATCTCAGCTATTGGAATTGATCACAACTCTGAAGAATAGCGATCTTTCACAGATAGTTATACAAAATGCCTCAAAGCTGTTTTACTACATAATGGGAATTAGTATCCATCTCAATCTATAGCACTTTCGGTACAGATGGAGGAAGAATATGACAATGTAAAAAAGCTTCTCGAGAAGCTACACTATACTAAGTATAAATGGGATGTTTGTGGTAATTTTATAATGCTTGCCTTCTTACTCGGATGGCAGAATGGATACACCAAGTATTCAAGTTTTCTTTGCCTATGGGACAGTAGGACTGATCCTGAACATTACCAGAAGGTTGAATGGTCCCCTCGAGATGACTTGTAGCCAGGAAAACTAAATGTTATTAGGCAGCCTCTTGGAGTTTTTTCGTGAAAATTTGGGAGAAGTGAGTGAGGAGCATGGCGAGTGGTTCTAGCAGGACATTGGTGTAATAGAGAAAAGATACCAAGGAAGATGGGACACTGCTATGATGGTGGATTATATATGATCACTGGTGCATAAAGATCAAGCAGCTCAAATTAAGAAAGCACGTTTCAGTGCACCTTTAGCAGGTTATCTCTCATTTTCTCATTAGTTTAAAAAGGAATACAAGGACAAAATATTATCAGCTATTATTTATGGAGAATGTGAATATGCTAAATAAAGTGAACTGTGGCAGCTGTTTATGGTTAGTTTTATATACAAAATTCCAATTATCTCCAAAAATCTCGATGCTATGCAATTTCCAATGGCATCTTTGGAATCAAGGAGCAAAACCACCTTAGAAACACTAAAAACATTTAAAGAAACAAAACTAGTGTTACCCAGTGATAATTCAAATTCCACAAAGATGCAGACACTATATTATTATAAATTTAAGCTTCTTATAAATTGAAAAAAGCAAATTTTTACAATATGTATCTCTTTACAAGATACAGTATCCGAATTTTTACAACATGAAACGCACAAATTTGTACAATATGCAACGGCCAAAGACTTTAAAAAATTTAGCATCTAAATTCTTACAACACCCAGTGTCTTACAACATGAGGTCAACACATTCTTACATCATGCATCATCTAAATTATTAACACACAAAGCATACGAATATCTCATGAAGAATACACATCCTTACCATATGTAGTAAGGGGACGCTTCTTATCTACGCCCAGAAAGTGTCTAAATCCAAAAGACAAATCTAATAGGCCTAAAAAGAACTAGTTCAATAGGTTACAGACATGTACATGGCATGGATAAGGAGCGCCCCGGGCATACCCGATGCACTGTCTAGGAGGCTTACCTTAGCTCAAGGAACCCCCTTCCATATCTGTGTACATTGAGGTTTAAATAGCTTGCAGAAAATTTTGAAGCATTCTTCTGTCTTGCAGAATTTGGGGTTAATTACTTTTGTGAAAGTCTTTTTCACCGCCAGGATTTTTATTGTTTTTTCGTTTTTCCTTGTTCTATTCACCCCCATTCTCTTGTATACATATGAAAATGTACTAAATTTCCATAAAATGTGAGCATTGATACGTAATACGCGATATAATAATAATGATGAAACTATAAAAGTGATAGTAAATTAATAAACGTTAAAAAATGATCATGGAATAATAGCAGCGACATGCCTAGTGAATTACCGCAGGTATATCAAGTAAAGAACCTCCAAAACTTATTCATTTATTCATACATATATGTACCACCAGTCTTTATTTTTTTCTTGAAATCTTGGAAGTGCCAATGGTGCAGATAAACCAGCCGAATTCGGTCGATGCCTTTCCATATATAGAAACAAATACATACTCTGGCTCTTGTTGAGAATTAAGGTGGAAGCTGTTCCAATTTCATTGCAGGAGAAACGAAGTACGCCTGCATTTTCATATAGAGTTGTAAATCTTTACCTAACTTGCATTAATGTGCAAGTAGTAGATGAAATGCCATGAGCATAAGCCCATTTTCCCAGAAATTGTTTAACATAACAGAATATGCTCCAATGCCTATTTGAGATTATCTCAAAGATAAGAACTGGCAAAGATTTTGATAATTTCGCCTCACATTTTAAGGTTAAGAATTTTTGATAGATGGAGCTTGTAAAAATTTTGGGAGGGTTAGAATGACATAATCTCAAGTTGAATTATTATCTTTTCCTTTTGAGTAAGATATTCATTTCAGATTAATCATGTTTGACAAGGTAAAGTTAACAAAAATTGGTTGCAGTTTCTACTTCTTTTGAATGAGCGTCAGGTCGATAGATTTGGATTTAGTTTTTGTGTTTAATAAATGATTCCATTCTCACCTTAAATCTAGACGCAACCAAGAAAGGTCATTTGTATTAGTTGGTATGTAATTAATAGCTATTTTTTTAAAGAAAAGTAAAATTAATTTTAATATACCAAGCAGTCAACAATTGTTTAACTAAGGAGTGAATGGTTTCTTGAAGAATTCCTTCGGTTTGGATGAAATATAGGATTTGATATTCTATTTCAGCTCCTTCATATCAGATTAAAATTGCCCCAAGACAATTTAATAGTGAAATAAATAGAACACTTGCTAAATTATAAGCTCTTTTAACTCGTAGAAGTACGTTTGGAAACCTGCTACTTAACTTACCATAAGGACGCTATGGAACTTGAATTAGCTAAAACGACCACCGAGCGTATCTAATTAACTGCTTAGTAAACGGGCTTTGACCAATCTGGGCAGGAAGTTCATTAAAGGTTTTATTGTCATCGCCACTGAATAATATTTAACCCAAGAGTCAACCTCAGTAATTGTTATAGCGTATGAACGATTAGAGATTACTTCACTTGAGACTATGTAGTTGCAAGGCTAGATGGAAATGCAAAGGAAATTCGATCCCTTTGTTAATAATAAATAACCTAAACTGGAATTTAAATTTGTCATGAGAGTAGTATTGATAAGGTGATAATAGGTTTCCTATTTCTTCTGAAATTGCGAAATTCTACAATGCAGGATAAATCCTGATGAATCTTTCACTTATAAGCGTTAGGGGGGGAAGCTTCCTGCCCTTACCTATCCATGATATTCAGCTAAATTAAAACTTTTCTCTGTTGCCTAGGTTGGCCCCCTATATTGCAAGAGTTTAAGCTAAATCTCATATTTCCGCTTCTCAGCCCAAAGTATATTTTGGCTTACGATTTAAATGTACTCATCAATTGAAATGTAAGTGTTCCCTATTAGCTAACCAATCATAAGCCATACCTAGTCTCGATACCATATGGTTATTACTTTAGCGCATCTTAGTTTAGTCTAGCTAGTATATAAAGGATGACTTCTTGATTCTTTATCAACGTATCACCCTTTATATTTAGTCTTCTATACCTATTAACTTATTCAAAGAATAAAATATGGGACAAAAAACATTCTAACTTTTAATCTTCCCCATATGAAAGTGTCGAGGTATTTGGTTTCCCTATTTTTTTGTCAGAGAATTATATATTTAATGACTTTAGCGTGCCAGTCTGATACTACTACTCAGGAAGGGAAACCATTCCTCTATTGGCTGAGTATACTTTTTAACTACTGTATTTATGATAGTGCCACAGCGTTTAATCCGTTTTAAGGAAAGAGCCAGTCAACACGTAAGGATCTAGTGAAACACTAAGAATCAACCAAAAATATATTTTTTTTAATTCATCAATTAACCCAAAATATTTACAAAGACATTTTTAAGTTTAACATGCTTCGCAAGAATTGATTTAGGGCCTATTCCAAACGAGACTCATGAACAACACAAAGTAGGCTCCACCATAAATAAACCAATTGGAGACCCTTTAGTATAGCGTTTAGCTACAATTTACGTTCCACTAATCTTAACTCATAATATGACAGGAGTCACTAAATAGTATCTCTTCTTTAGTTAGCTTGGGTACAGTATTAAAAATCCTACCTTGGAAGGATCAGGGATTGACGGATGTGGCTATATTGGATTTTGCCCGCCTTTTCGAGTTACAGCGGCTGAATGAATTTTTTACTGAGATTGCAATTTGAGAGTCACTCTAGGGTAAGCGGGTCTTCTTTTCTCTTGCTCCCAAAATTCCTGTTTGGCACTAGGAATTGCGATCCAGCCAGACTTCTTACTAAGTCTGTGAAGGATAACTCGGTACGGCACCGATACGAAAACGTGACGAACTTCTCAGTTTTAGAAGTCGATTCCGGAACTGGGTGAGGGACTGATCACCTTGATCTAGCCCTCTATCGTCTCTCACAGAATAATCTCTTTCTTTCCTTATGGGGCTTATTTATAGACCGGCTACCGCTTCACCTAAGAGGGGCGGGGCGAGGCCGCTGAGGAAAGTGCGAGGGTTGAGGGAAGGGTAGCACCGCGGAACCCAGGTCTGCTTCTTAATGAGAGGCACCGACAGCCATCATATAATTTCTCCTCGGTGTTTTTTTTATCTAGCACCGCTTTTTGGCGTTCTGCCCGCAGGCCTCCAGACCTCGTAGGTAATCGGATCTTTCGAGAGCTGCTTAATGGCTTTTGGCGGCTACCTTGGTCCAGCAGCTCTCCACCGACTACCTATTCAGCGCGAAGATCAAAGCTTCAGCAGCTTAACTGTTAGTCAGACGACTAACGTTCTCACGCCCCTCATATTTTGGTACGTTACTCTCGCTCTCTCCGAAGAGGGACTTTAACATATATGTCCGCTTGGCCCTTTCTGTGGCGTTATGTTATAATTCCTCTACAGAAAGCAATAAGCCTATTCGGTGCAGCTGCCTTTCTACAAAATACTGAAGATATTAGACGTGAAATCCGTCAGTATGAAGAGGGGAAATTAATGAAATATCACTTCCTGATCTGCTACCAGGTAAACATCTAACCGGTCACTGTCAAGAATATCCGTTACACCCGCCAAAGCTGAGCCCCAGCACTTTGGGCACTACCCAATCAGAACTGGTAATGAATAGTCGTATTAGAGCCTATTAGAGCCAAATAAAAATTGGGATTTTTAACGAGCTTAAATGTGGTTCAGGGGATAGAATACATATTTATTAGCTGATTTAACGTTGGGTAAAGAAATCCGTTATAGCAAATTCCCGAGGATATTGTAACCGATTTCTTTAACATTGGTTGCATATGGAGATGATAGTGTGGGTACTGCATTCCACCGTATTCATCTTTAGATTGTAAATTCGGTCATGTGTAAATTTTTCCCGCTTCGATCTCCTGTTGTAAATGAACCAAGCCCAGAAACAAGTTAGAATAATGGTAGATTTAAATCCATGTTGTTTCATAAAAGCTTTCGTTTTATTGATAAATAGAAAATGAAAACTTTTCAAGGAGATGACTACAACTATTTGTAGGGACCGTCGATTTAGGATGATCTAAACCTATTTCTTACTTCAATGATTTAAGAGTTTTTTGAGGTGGGTCTTTGTTAGCAAGTTCCTTTAATCTAAGCTTATTTTTGCTTTGGATTTTTATACCAAGTTGTGGTCAAACATGAGGAACTTGCATTACCTCGAAATTTCACCCCTTTTCTTACTACCATCGGTTTTAATTTCGCTCTTACCCAAAGATCAGATTCCTGCTCCTGGAGACCGCACAATACCTCCTAAACCCTTCTTTACTTCTCACTCCCATCCCCCTTTAAGATTTCATCTAAGTTAACTGCTTTGTTTGATAACAATAATTAATTAAAATTTGTTCGCAATTATTGATCGATTAAAACTTCAAAATCCAAAAGCCATTTTAATAAGAAAAAGGGTAATTAAATGATAAGACCATATTTGTTACGTAGCTTGTTGTGTTACGTAACTTAGGTGAGGTTGTTAGGGTATTTTATGGTATTTTAGTTTTTTACCAAAGTTAATTTTTAGTCGCGTGCGAGTCTATTTGCGGACTACTCTACATTTCATAATGTCGGTCGGTCCCCGTTTTGCTTTTATTTTGTTTTTGTAATAGCATTGAAACTATTCATCCTATTTTAACGAAATTCGAAAGCATTATGTTGTTTTACATTCTCTTTCGAATGATATGATTGCAAATTCCTACCAAGGTTAGCTCAGGCATTATTGAAGGTTTGAAAGTCCTAAAGTCATACATCAGAATAAATGAGAGGACGCAACTCTTTGATCAGCAGAACTTGTTCCTATATTACTCTCTCACTGGTTACCCAATGAGTTGCACAGAATCTCCAATTTATGGTCACGGTATAGTCGTATTATGGTCGTAGTTTCTGGGATATATCCCACTTTTGGGCATGAAATTTTCTTGTCTTAATATATATCAAGACCAAATTTAGAAGAAAATTTCGATTTCGATAGTCTAGTATAAACATAATTTGGAATAATATTACCATAATCTCTAATTGAATAGGATCGACGAGGAACTCCACTCAAAATCTTCCTACAAAATTCTCTCCTGGCATCAATTCCATTAAGATGATTTCCAGAGAGCTTAAGATTTGTTCATTTTTTAAAGATCTCTGAATAAAGGAGTTTAACGGAAATTCTTTTATAAATATATAAATTTTACTTAAGAGACAGGTTTCGAAAGTGACTCGCTTCCCCCTCAATCCAAGAATAATGTCCGAAAATGGGGACCGTGGTGGTTGGGGTGGGGGGGAGTTAAGGTAGGAACTGATTTAGTGATGGGGTGCCAAGAAAAGGGAAATATTAGTCAAAGGTGTTATGTGTACATAGAGTTGCGAGGAGGACTGGCTTTTCTCTTGCATTTTTTCTGTAGGTATTTAACACCTACTACTTTCACAGCAAGTAGGGTCTGCGCACATCAACTTCTTTAAAAATACCCACCCTTCACGCTCATTTTACTCTATCTTAATCACAATGCCGCACATTATTTTGTCCTCACCAATGGGAGCTCATAGAGATGGGGTGCTGTGTGTTGTAGCATCTTGCAATTCAGTGACCAACCGTAGCAGAAGGGCCCTAGAACGCTTCCTCACAACCCCCTTCATGCACACTTATTATTCTCAATAGCATCCATTTTCTTCTCGCTCACCCATTTCTCTCTCACACACTCATTCCCATAATCAACTTATCTTTTACGCGCTCGTCTAACTCTTCTCATCATACACACACTATCACAAATTCTCTTCACAACTGTATATCGATTCACTCTATTTACATATGAATACCGTTTAAGGAACACATTTCTTCCACAATTCTTCACACCAGAAACATCTGTTACAAAACCATTCCTCACTCTACCTTTCATATAACACAATTACATTTGCACTTCTTTTAATCGAGATCTTTCCTTACCCTCCTATACCATAATCTCACTCCCATAACACCAATGTTGGCACTATCATACTTTCATCCATCTTCATACAACATTCGACACTCAAACCTTTTGCATCCACTAACGCTCTAATGGCGCCAGAGACTTTCCTACTATTTAAAACCTTGTGGTGGCAAAATCTGCTTCATCTTTACCACGAACATGCACTATACATCTTAGATACTTAAAACCGCACTCCCCCCCCACCGCCCCAAAATGCCCACATCCTTACTCTTTCTGAATTTCCTTTTAGACCTCTCCTTTCACACACCCTGTCAAAAGCATCGATCAACATTTACAAATGATTCTCACTCTCAGCCACCAACACCAGGTCATCATCATATACCAACACATCTCTCACCATTCATCATCAATGCTTTCTCGTTTTACTCATTCCACACGTCATTCTCTCAGTAATGAGTCCATAAAGATATTAAACATCATGTCACCCCCACCTTTGTAAAATAATCACTTCACTCAACTTTGACCTAAACGCACGCCTCACTTTTAATAGCAACACCTTCAGAATGTTTACTACTCTATACATTCTTCCCACCTGCCATAATGTTTCTTTATCGACATGTTCATAACCCGTATCCGGAGCCATAAACCTACCATACACTTTTCACCTTTTATCCCTTGTTTTATCAGCTCTCTGCTTGAGGGCAAATAGTTGATCTACACACACCCTGCACACTCTATCTCCCAACCTTGTTCATCGCGTATCAAACCCTGAGTTACTCTTCTTACACGCCCACTCATAATTTTTCATACACTTTACCTAAACTGCAACAAGCTTAGTCCCCTGTAATTCTCGCATTCATCTTTTCCCATTTTCTTTTATACAACGGGAGTATTACTGCTCCTTTCCCCTTTCAAATCACCAGACCCATTACTTAGCACAATCACCACCAATCTTTTATCCACTATATCTTCTACACCAACAGCGTTCCCATTTTTTCAGCCCTTACATCCCATTGTATCCTTATATCATCCATACCCAGGTGCAGCACGCTATTTACACCCACAAAGCCAATCATATTTGAATGTGATTCATCTTAAATACTCACATCATACAGGATCGTTTTCACTTATCCGTGGGTAAAAATGATCTCCTGTTTCGAGGAAGCAAATCGTTGGCATTTTAAAAGGTTTTCATAGCTTCCTAATGGCAGGTTAATTTCAAGACGCATTTAATTCAAGATTTCTCACAATCTCTTCTGACCTCCTTATTGCTTGCAATTTCCCTGCCATTTTTCTATTTGCTATTCACATATCTGTTCTTCTCCTCATTCCTCAAATTTGTATTTCCTTCCAGAATGACTTCCGGATACAATTGAGATTATCATTCATCTTTTGTTGAATTCATACTCTATTTAATCACCTGTTTCATTTTTCATTTTCATCTTCTCGCATGCATTATTTTCGGTGGAGCCTACTTTGCGTTGTTCATGAGTCTCGTCCTGAATAGGCCCTTAATTTATTCTTGCGAAGCATGCTAATCTTACATATGTCTTTGTGAATATTTTGAGTTAATTGATAAATTTAAAAGATTTATTTTTGGTTAATTCTTGGTGTTTCACTAGATACTTACGTGTTGACTGGCCCTTTCCTTAAAACGGATTAAACGCTGTGGCACTCTCATAAATACAGTAGTTAAAAAGTACACTCAGGCAATAGAGGAATGGTTTCCCTTCCTAAGTATCAGACTGGCGCGCTAAAGTCATTAAATATATAATTCTCTGACAGAAAAATAGGGAAACCCAATACCTCGACACTTTTATATGGGGAAAATTAAAAGTTAGAATGTTTTTTTGCCCCATATTTTATTCTTTGAATAAGTTAATAGGTATAGCAAGACTAAATATCAAGGGTGATACGTTGATAAAGAATCAAGGAGTCATCCTTTATATACTATCTAGACTAAACTAAGATGTGCTAAAGTAATAAACATATGGTATCGAGACTGGGTATGGCTTATGATTGGTTAGCTAATAGGGAACACTTACATTTCAATTGATGAGTACATTTAAATCGTAAGCCAAAATATACTTTGGGCTGAGAAGCGGAAATATGAGATTTAGCTTAAACTCTTGCAATATAGGGGGCCAACCTAGGCAACAGAGAAAAGTTTTAATTTAGCTGAATATCATGGATGGGTAAGGTCAGGAAGCTTCCCCCCTAACGCTTATAAGTGAAAGATTCATCGGCATTTATCCTGCATTGTAGAATTTCGCAATTTCAGAAGAAATAGGAAACCTATCATCACCTTATCAATACTACTCTCATGACATATCTAAATTCCCGTTTAGGTTATTTATTGTTAACAAAGGGATCGAATTTCTTTTGCATTTCCATCTAGCCTTGCAACTACATAGTCTCAAGTGAAGTAATCTCTAATCGTTCATACTCTATAACAATTACTGAGGTTGACTCTCGGGTTAAATATTATTCAGTGGCGATGACAATGAAAACTTTAAGGAACTTCCTGCCCAGATTGGTCAAAGCCCGTTTACTAAGCAGTTAATTAGATACGCTCGGTGGTCGTTTTAGCTAATTCAAGTTCCATAGCGTCCTTATGGTAAGTTAAGTAGCAGGTTTCCAAACGTACTTCTACGAGTTAAAAGAGCTTATAATTTAGCAAGTGTTCTATTTATTTCACTATTAAATTGTCTTGGGGCAATTTTAATCTGATATGAAGGAGCTGAAATAGAATATCAAATCCTATATTTCATCCAAACCGAAGGAATTCTTCAAGAAACCATTCACTCCTTAGTTAAACAATTGTTGACTGCTTGGTATATTAAAATTAATTTTACTTTTCTTTAAAAAAATAGCTATTAATTACATACCAACTAATACAAATGACCTTTCTTGGTTGCGTCTAGATTTAAGGTGAGAATGGAATCATTTATTAAACACAAAAACTAAATCCAAATCTATCGACCTGACGCTCATTCAAAAGAAGTAGAAACTGCAACCAATTTTTGTTAACTTTACCTTGTCAAACATGATTAATCTGAAATGAATATCTTACTCAAAAGGAAAAGATAATAATTCAACTTGAGATTATGTCATTCTAACCCTCCCAAAATTTTTACAAGCTCCATCTATCAAAAATTCTTAACCTTAAAATGTGAGGCGAAATTACCAAAATCTTTGCCAGTTCTTATCTTTGAGATAATCTCAAATAGGCATTGGAGCATATTCTGTTATGTTAAACAATTTCTGGGAAAATGGGCTTATGCTCATGGCATTTCATCTACTACTTGCACATTAATGCAAGTTAGGTAAAGATTTACAACTCTATATGAAAATGCAGGCGTACTTCGTTTCTCCTGCAATGAAATTGGAACAGCTTCCACCTTAATTCTCAACAAGAGCCAGAGTATGTATTTGTTTCTATATATGGAAAGGCATCGACCGAATTCGGCTGGTTTATCTGCACCCTTGGCACTTCCAAGATTTCAAGAAAAAAATAAAGACTGGTGGCACATATATGTATGAATAAATGAATAAGTTTTGGAGGTTCTTTACTTGATATACCTGCGGTAATTCACTAGGCATGTCGCTGCTATTATTCCATGATCATTTTTTAACGTTTATTAGTTTACTATCACCTTTATAATTTCATTATTATTATATCGCGTATTAAAAATCAATGCTCACATTTTATGGAAATTTAGTACATTTCCATATGTATACAAGAGAATGGGGGTGAATAGAACAAGGAAAAGCGAAAAAACAATAAAAACCCTAGCGGTGAAAAAGACTCACAAAAGTAATTAAACCTAAATTCTGCAAGACAGAAGAATGCTTCAAAATTTTCTGCAAGCTATTTAAAGATAACTGCAATAATGCCTATGCCTTTGTAAAGCTATTTTCATGCTTAGGTCTTTATCCTACAATAGGAATTCCTAGGGATTTTTAAAGCTAGCAATGACTAGGAAAATTACACAAAAATAGTGTTTGGGTGTAGGTGAATATTGCTTCATCTTTAACCTAATCAAAATGTTCAACAAGTGCACCATTTAAATGAAGCTCTTGAATAAAAACGTCTTTCACTGGTTAACCAAAAGAGATGCCTCCTCTTTCAAGATTCATGATCAAAATAATTATTACGTGGGCTTTAATCTCTTTCTAATCCACCATATTCCCTAGGCCTTGCATCATGTGATTGTCATTTATAAATCATTACAACACAACCTTAACGGCAAAATTTGCCTCGATATGAGGGTGAAAAATAAAATCAAATCATATATTTCATCACAGGCGATGAATTTTTCAAAGAAGATATCTACCAGTTTGTTAAATAATGGGAGAGGAATGTGAATAAATATGGAAACTACTTTGTTAAATTTGAAATATTTGAATATATGTACAGCCGCGGCAAAATATTTGGGACACCTTAGGGGTATGCCTATGAATAGGTTTGCATGCATGTGCACAATATGTATAGAAAGCAAAATAAAAATAAAAGATTCCTTACAACTTTTTTAAATATCTAAAATAGCGATGCTAATGAATGTATGAAACCCTAGTATCAGTATGTTGTATGTTGCAGTCAAAATATCTTCCTATAACACATCATATTTGTTAATTAATATGGTATTCCATGTTGGCAGGATCTCATAATTATATGATAATGGCAAAAACACTTGACTCTATTTATGAGGAAAAAGGTTTGATAGCCACGCTGCACGAGGAGGGTCTTAACTGTCTACAAATTACTCGCAGGGTGGACGTATCAGATTTCGATGTTTCAGAAGTTCTGAAAGTCAATAACAAAGTTATTGACCGAAAATAACATCAAACACTTTGGACTTTGACCCAGGTATTCTCCAGATTTGAACCCAATACATAATTATTTGTGTGGGATGATCAAACTGGAAGTTGATAAATAGAACTATCCTATTGCCGTTAGTTGCGTGTGCTTAATGAACAAAAATGGAGGAATACCAATGAACATATCCTTTAAAATTTGTTTCCAGCATGCCAAGACAAAAGGAACCAAACATTAAAAACAAGCAAGGTCATTGTAAATATTGACTGCGAGCAGCAATGAACTATTTATTAAAAAAAGGGGGTTTAGTCTCAATTGTTTTGCATAGTTCCCCTTCAAATTATGATACAAACCTACTATTACAAATTGCAACGTTTGACTAATTCTATTAATTTTCTTATATGACAAATATAGTAGTCTTGAATCTTTTGGCTATTACTGCATATAAATTTGCGTGTGCTACCTGCAAAAGTCGCTATGTGTAGCAAATAAGTCTAAAGTTAAAGTGTAGTATTGCAAAACAGTTGGGTATATCACATAGGACCGACATTCTCCTTTCTAACTCTTTATTATCTTCAATTAGACAACATTCTCAAAATATAAACACTGTTTATTCCGAAGCTTTTAGTCCATTAACCTCTGATTCCTATTTTCAACAATTAAAAATTCGCGAATCTTTATCCTCTAAACAACTAAACCAATATACATTAACCCAACCAACAAAACTCCCACAATAGAGCTTTCTTTTTGGTTAACAGCTCTAACGGTAAAGGTCAGGTTCTGTTTCGAGTTTTCTCATTTTTTTATTTATTTTGCGCCTTTATTTGTTTCTGAAACTATTGCATTTTAAATGTGTTTTACTTGGTTTAATAATATATTTATAAATTTTAATGCTGTATATGTTTGTTTTAATTGATTTTTACTTTTGGCTTTAAGTCAGTCTAGTATATATTTACACTTTTGAATACTTTTAATATCAGGCTGGAACGAATGGAATGTCCAATTTTCTAGAATAAAGGTTTAGATAGTACTTACTAAAGTAGTGCCTCTTGTTAGCATTTATGAA